>JANPYM010000013.1:853456-876607 GCA_025890175.1 Ciborinia camelliae
GAATTTTTTTAATAATTTAAAATTTAAAAAAAATTTATAAAATAAATATATAAATTAAAAAATGTTAATTAAATATATTATTTTGTTAATATTATAAATTATTGTTTTAAAAAAATATATAATATTTTATTATATTATTTAAATTTTATTTAATTTTTTTATAAATTATAAAAAAATAATAAAAATATTGTATTAATAAAATTTATTAAAATTAAAATAAAATTAAATCAAAAAATTATATAAAAAAATTAATTAATAAAAAAAATTTAATATCAAAAATATTAAAAAAAATTAATAAAATATTATTAATATTAATAAATAAATTATTATATTATTATTTATAAAAATTTGTTTAAATATTAATATTATTAAAAAAAACATTTTGAGAGAAATTATTTTAAAAAAAAAACGGATCTATATTGATAAAAAAATATCGAATTTTTTTAATAAAAAGATAACGAAATATATTAATAAAAAAATAACAAAATTTAATAATTATTTTAAACATTTTTATAATCTTAAATTTAAATAAAAAAAGATATATTATTATTATTATATTTAAATTAAAATATTAATTAATAATATTTTATTATTTTATTAATTTAAATGTTTAAATTAATATAATTTAGTAAAATAAATATATTAAATAAAATTAAAAATTTATATTAAAAAAAAAATATATTTTTAATATTTATATTAAAAATTTATATTTTTATTTATAAAAATTATTAATTTATTATAAAAACAATAAATATATTAAAAAATAAAAAGATATATATTTATTAATTTATTTTAATTATTTTAAATTTTTTTTATATAAATATAATTTTAAACTTTTTATAATTAAAAATAATAAATTTTAAAATTAATTAATAATTAACAAAATTTTGTTTTTGATTTAATTTAAAATTTATTAAAATTATTTTGATATAAAAAATTTATCAGAAAATAAATAAAAAAATATAAATTTTGATTTTATAATTAAATCAAATATTTAATCCTAAAAAAATATAAATAAAATATAAAATTTTTATTTTAAAAATTTTTAATATTTTAAATAAATATAAAAATTTGAAATAAATTTTTTTAAAAAAAAAAAACGAATTATTATTTAATTATTATTTAATAAAATATTAAATCAAATTAAAATCAAATATTATTTTTTTGTAAAACTTAATATATATTTTTTTAAAAAAGAAATTATTAGTTTTAAAAAAATATTTAGAAAAATATTAATTAAAAAAATGAATTTATTATTTAATAAATTTTATTAAAGTCTTAATTATATTTATTTTAAAAAAAAATAAAAATTATTAATTATATATTAATTATAAAAAATTAAATTAAATAATTAAAAAAAATTAAATATTTTTATTTTTGATTAATAAATTTTTTAATTAATTATAAAAAAATATTATTTTTATTAAATTAAATTTAAAAAATATATATTATTGAATTTAAATTTAAATAAAAAATAAATAAAAAATAATATTTTATATTTATTATAAACAATTTAAATATTTAATTATATTATTTAATTTTATAAATATTTTTATTATTTTTTAAATTTATATTAATTAAAGTTTTATAAAATTGATAAATATTATATATATAATATATTTTAATAATATATTAATTTATTTAATAAATATTTAATAATATATTAATAATATTTATTAAATATTTGAAAAATTAATTATTTATAAATTTTATATAAAATTTAAAAAATATATATTTAATAATAAAAAAATTAAATTTTTAAAATTTATAATATTAAATAATAATATTATTATAAAATCTAACAAAATTAAAATTATTATTAAATAATTTATTTTTAATATTTTAAAAAAGATTTAAATTTTTTTAAATTTTACAAATTTTTATTAATAATTTATTAAAAAATATTTAAAGATAATTAATAAAATAATAATATTATTTAAAAAAATTGAAAAAAAAAAAAAATTATAAATATTTTTATATAAAATATAAAAATATAAATATTTTTTAAAATATTAAAAACAATATTTATTATTATATTAATATTATAATATTTTTAATTAAATTTTAAAATAATAATTAAAACAAATATATTGGGATTTGTTTTAAAATATATATTTTTTTAATTATTTAAAAAAAAATTTGATTTAAAAAAATTATTGTAATAATATTTTGTAATATTTTATTTTAAAAAATTAAATTTTATAAAATAATATTATATAATTTATAATTAAAAATTATTAATAATATATATTATATTTTGTAAATAATAATATTATATTATAAACAATTATTATATTATTATTATAAAAATAAATTATAATAATTTTTAATATTTTATAATTAAAAAAAAATTAAATAATAAATAAATCAAATAAATCGAAATGTTTATTATATATAATTTTGAAATTAAATTTAAAATTAGGAAATTAAATTTAATAAATAAATTGTTAAGATAATCAAATTATTTTGATAATCCGAAAAATAATAATAAAATATTTTTAATATTTGTCATACGCGTCACATAGGATCATAAAGGTGAAATCGTAGATATGCAATCTGATAAAAGAACTATGCTGAAGAGGAAAGGATCCTCTTGGAAAGAACACTATCTAATATAGACGTTGATCATGTGATCATGGTGGTCACATGATCAATCACGTGACTGTCATACTAGGCAGGGGCCTTGGCGTGACAATATTAAAAAATAAATTAAAAAATATAATAATTTTAATTAAAATATATTATTATTTAAATATAAAATAATTATTTTTATAAAATATTATAAACTTTTTTCAAAAAAAAAAAATTATTTATTTTTTTATAATTTAAAAAGATTATTAATAAAAATTAATTACAAATAATTAATACTTTATTAAATAATTAATATTATAATTAAAAATAAAATAATATTAAATATTATATTAAAATTTATAAAAAACATTTTATTACAATTATAAAAATATAATAAATTTATAAAGAATAAAAAATATATTAAATAAAAATAAAAATTTATTAAAAATATTTTATTATAATAAATAAATATTAAAAAAATAATTATTTATAATAAAATTATCTTTATATTATTAAATTTTGTTATAAAAACAAAGATTTTAAAAACTTATTATAATAATTTAATAAAAAAATATTAAAATATAAAAAAAATATTAAAAATATTAAAAAAAAAATATTTTTAATAAAATATAAAAAAAAATATTAAAAAATATATTAAAATTTATACAATATATTAATATTCAATAATAAAATATTATTAATTATATAATAAATTAAAAACATTTCTTTTTTTTATAAAATCTGAAAAAAAAATAATTATAGATTTTATTATAAATTTACTTTTTTTAAAAATTAAAAAGTATATTTATAATATAATTTTTATAATAATTAATAAATTTATAAAATTAATAAAATATATATTTATTATTAAAATTATTAATTTATTTAAATTAACAAAAATATTATTTATATATATATTTAAAGATTTTAATATATTAAAAAATATTATTTTAAATAAAAAACTATAATTTGTAAATCATTTTTAAAAAAGTTTAATATTCTATTTTTACATTTATCAAAAATTATTAATAATATTTTATTTTTAAATTGATAGGTAAATTAAATAATAAAACCAAAATTTTATATATTATATTATATATTATTTAAATTAAAAACAAAATAATTAAATATTACTATTATTTTTAACAAAATTTATATATAATGTTAATTAATATAATATAATAAAAAAAATTTTATTTAAAATAATATATAATTTTCAATTTATATTTGATTATATTAATAAAAATATTAATATAAAAAAAAAAAGTATTAGCAATTTATAAAAAAATCGAAATTTTAATAAAAAAACAGAAAAAGCTTAAAAAATTCTGATAAAAAACAATTATAAAAAAAACCTAAAAGGATATCCCAGTAGGATACTAATAATTTAATATTAATAACTTGATAATATTTAGTATAAAAAATATTAAATAATTAAAATCTAAAAAAAAATTTTTAAAATAATTTATAAAATTATTTATAATTATTAATATTATTTTAAATAAATAATTTTTAATTTAATATAAAGTAAAAATTTAAACTTCAAATTAATTATAATAGATCTAAAAATATACTTTATATTTATATATTTTTAATTCAAAATCTTTATTTTTTTAATTAACTATTTAATTTTAATTAATTTTTTAATATTATATTAATATATTTAATTTATTTTTGAAAAAAATTATAAAATATTATTAAATAATATTACTTTTTCAAAATCCAAATTGTATACTTTTTATTATAATAAAAATTATTAATTATTTATAAATAATTTTTTTAAATATAACTTTTCTAAAATTTAACGAAATATAATATCCTATAATATATTTCCAATTTATTTTATTATCTTAATAAATTGCTAAATAATATCCAAATTTTTATAAACTTTTGTTTTATAATATTTATAAATATTACTTCGATTATATAAAACTAAATAATATATTAAAAAATTTAAAACAAAATTAAACTAAAAAAATTTTTTTATAAAACAAACGCTTAATTTTTCAAAAAAATTATTGTTTTTAGGAAATATTTATTATAACCAATAATTAATTTAATTTAACAATTTAATATTAATTATAAATTTTTTATTTATAACAAAATATTTACAATATTTAAATATTTATTAGTATTTTTTTAATAAATTAAAATTTAAAATTTTAAATAATTTATTAATCAATAATTTTAAAAAATTATAAATAATATTATTTTTAAATCCAAAAACAATAATTTTAATTAATATTGTTTTAAAAATTATAAAAATAATAATTCCCGCTTTTTTTATTAAATATTAAATTTTTTTGTTTACTTATAAAATTATATATGTTTTTTTAATTTCAATTATTTTATCCAAATTTATTTTTAAAAATTTAATAATTGAATTAATAAACAATTATTTAAAATAAATAATTTATTTATTATATATTTATTATTATATTTTATTTAAAATTCTGGATTTATTAATATTATTTAAATTGTAATCTGGATTTTTTTAGTTTTTTATATTTTACCAAATATTTAATAAAATAATATATTTATCAATATATATATTTTAATCAAATATATAATTTTTTAACTAATTTCCTATATTTAATTTATTAATCTTTTTAATACCTTATTATTTGAAAAATACTTTTACCTAAACTTTATTAACCTTTAACTTTTTATTTTTTATAATTTTTTTAATTTTATTGTTTATCTTTTTCGGATTAATATTTATTTATTAAAAAAAATTAGGTTTAATATTATAATTGTAAATAACTTGATAATACTAAAATATTTCCGCTTAAGTATTACATTAAATATTATTAATAAATAAAAGATTTTATATATCAATAAAAATATAGTTTATTAATATTTTGGAGCAATAATAATTATCCTAGTTTAAATCTTCTGAATTCGTTTTGTATATTAGATAATAGAAAATAATCTGAGGGGCAATATTTTGGTACTTATAAATATAATAGTTAAAGTTATATATCCAATCTATATATATTATATATATTAAATATAGTTTAAATTAAATAAAAGATCTCGGATTTTTCTTTATTTTTTTATAATATTGTTGTAATCTCGATTTAATAATTTGTAATTGTTTTGTAATATTTATAATATATTTAGTTTTACCTTTATTTAACAACAAATTTATATTAATATATTTTTGAAATATTTTTAATATATTTAAATCTAATAAGATATATGATATTTTTTGTATAAATCAATTTTTTTCAACAATAAAACAATTTAAAATCTTTTATATATATAAGAATAATGGGATCTTTTTATTTATTTGTTATATAACATTTATTTTTATATTTTAATATAACTAGGATTTTTTTTTTCTTTTTTTATATATTTGTAATAATATTTAATTATTTTTTTTAATATTATTAATAATTAAATATTAATATTTTTTATTTAATTTATTATAATTATTAATAATATTTAATTAAAAAATATATAATTTTATTGAAATACAAATTTTTTTATTTTTTTGTTAATATTTTTGATTATATAAATTTTTTTTAAAAAATTATAAAAAAATTAAAATTTATAATAATAATAGTTTTTAAAATTTTATTATAATCTTAAATAATAATCTTTTTAATATTTAAAATATATTTAAAAATTATTAATAAAATTTATATATTATTTAATTATATTAATAATCTTGATAATTAATAATAAAATTAAATTAAATTTAAATTTTTATTTAATAAAATCAGGATTTTAGGTAATTATTTTTTTATTCTAATAAATTATAAATATTTTTTATTTTATTATTATTTTTAAATTTATAGATAATTTATTTTTATATTAAAATATAATATAAATATATTTTAAACCTTATATTTATTATTTATATTATTATTATTAATTAATAATTTTTAAATATAATTATAATATTTTAATAAAAAATATTTTAAATTTAAATTTAAATTATTAAATAATATATATTAAATAATTTTATAAATTCTTTTATATAATTTTAATTTTAGTTTTTTTTTGTTTTTATATTAAAATATTTATTATAATTTAATATAAAATATTATAAATTTTATTATTACATATTAATATAAAAAAATATTATAAAAATAAAAAAAAATATTAAAAATAATTAATATAAGCTATAATTTTAGTTTTTATTTTTTTTTAAAATAATTTGATTTTAATTAAATTATATTTTGTTTTAATAATCAAAAAAATAATTTTATTATTTTTTCGAAATATATTTTTTAATTTTTTTTTATTTATTTGCTTTAAATTTTTATTTTTCAAAATATAATAATTAGCCAATTTTATTAATCATTTTATTAATATTTTATTTTAAACAAAAAACTTTTATTTTAAATATTTTTTGAATTTTTTATCCTAATATTTTAAAAAATAAATTATTTAATTTTTCAAAAACATTTTTTTTTATCTAAATTATTGAAAATCTATTTTATTATAAGGAAACAAAATCGAAAATATTATTATATATGTCATACGCGTCACATAGGATCATAAAGGTGAAATCGTAGATATACAATCTGATAAAAGAACTATGCTGAAAAGGAAAGGATCCTCTTGGAAAGAACACTATCTAATATAGACGTTGATCATGTGACCATGGTGGTCACATGATCAATCACGTGACTGTCATACTAGGCAGGGGCCTTGGCGTGACAATATATATATATATATTTATATTATTAAAATTAATTAAAATAGATTAAAAGAAAGGGGCTGGAATCTTAAATCATAATTAAATTAATTAATTTTTTTTTTTAAATATAAGTATATTAATTTTTTTATTTATAAAATTATTTAATTTATTATTATTAAAAATATTATTGTTTAAAATTTTATTTAAAACAAAATTTTCCAAAATTTTTTTTTTAAAATCTTTATCTTTATTATTATTATTATTATTATTTATAATATAATTTTCTAATAAATTTTTAATAAAAATATTAAACAATTAAATTAAAAATAATAAAAATTTATTATTATTATTTTTAATTAATTTGTTATTAATATTAAATTTAATTTAAATTATTTAAATTTTCGTTTTTCGATTTAAAATATATAATATTATAAATTTTTATATTAACAATATATAATCTTTATTATTCAAATTATTATTTTTATTAGATTTAAAAATTTATTATAAATATATTTTTATTTTATAATATTTTTAATATTCAAAATAATAATAATCATTATATATAATATATTTTATATAATTATTATATTTAAAATAATAATTTTTAAAAATAAAATATTTGTAATTCAAATAAATAATATAATTTGGATATTCTTTATATGCTACTATTTTTTTTAATAAAACTTGATTTTTAAATATATATTTATTATATAAATAAAAATAATATTTAATATTTTTATTAATAAAAAAAAGATTTAATTATTATAAATCAATATTTATATAAATATATTCCTGGAAGTTTATTTTTAACCAAATAAACCATTTTTAAACTATATATTTTTGTATTATAAAATTTTATTTAAATTATTGTTAAATCTTTTTATTATTAAATTTTATATTAATATTATTATTTATAAATTTAAAAATAAATATATTAATTTTTTTTAATAAAGTTAATAAAAATTTAAAGATTTTTTATATTTTTTATTAAAAATAATAACAATATTTTATATATTAATATTAAACCCCATAAAAATATTTAATTTATATATAAATATATATTTTGGTAATATATATTTTTTTTATTACTATATATTCAGGTAAAGGCTTTTTATTTAACTTTAATTATTTACTAAAATCCATAATATTAATTTTTAAATATATATATAAATCCTAAGTTTTATAATATAAAAATTTATTAACAATAATATATTATCTATATATATTAGAAATTATTCTACTCATTTATATATCAAATTATTTTTTTTTATATCGAATATAGGTTTTTATTATATATTTATTTAATTGTTAATAAAATTTTTTGATTTTTTTTTAAAATTTTGATTTTATAAATTATTCTACATTAATATGGGTTTTGTAATTATTAAATAATAATATTGTTTTATTGTATTATTTGAAAGGTTAATATATAAAATATTTAGATATCCAATTTTTTTTGAATCTTTTAATAATTAAATAATTTTTATAAAAATCATTATTATTTATTATATTATTAATGTAAACTTAAAATAGATTTGAAGTTATAAATTTTTTAATTTTAATTCTTTATTTTTTAAAAATTGGGTTTTAACCTATATTTTGTTTTCTTTTGCTTTTTATTAATATAATATTTGATATAATATTTGAGTTTTGATTTGTTTACTATTATATTTAATATAATAAATAATATAAATTGTTTAAATTCAAAAGCGAAAAAAATATTGGGGTTGATATTAATAAAAAAAAGAAATTATTAGATTTTAAATTGTTAATTTTTTGATATGATAATAATTGAAGAAAGAATAATAAATAACGATTATAATTTAGTAATAAATATTATTCTTTATCTGAAAATCTTTGTTATTCTTGAAAATTCCGAAAAAATAATATTAATATATAAATAATTGATTAAATAAACTATATATTTTATTATATATTTTATTACTTTTATTAAAATTAAAAAATTGGGGAAAAATTATTATATAAAAATTAAATCTATTTTTGAGAATTTTAAAATAATAATATTAATATATAAATAATAAGTTAAGTAAAATATATATTTTATTATTTTTATTAAAATTAATATTAAAATAATGAAAAAAAGCTAAGATCAAAAAATTTTTATTATTTTTAAAAATTCCAAAAAAATAATATTAATATTTAAATAATAAATTAAAATTAATTAAAATATAAAAGATTTTCAATTTGTATATTAACATTTATAATATATTATATATTATTTAATATTATTTAAAAAAATTAGGAATTTAAAGATTATCCTAATCCAAATCCTTTATTAAAATTTATAATAAATAAATTTTTTTTTTTTTTTATAAATTTATATAAAATATATATAATAAAGAATCCTTTATTTTTTTTTTAAAAATAATTAAAAAAAAAAGAATTTTTTAATTTTATATTTATAATAATAATAAATTTTTAAAAAAAAATTTATTTTAATTTAAAAAAAATATTATTTTATTAAAAATAAAAATATTTTAATTAATTTTTTAATATTAAAATCAAAATTTTTATTTTTAATTATTAATATATATTATTTTATTTGAAAATAAAAATATTTAATATTTTTATTTAATTATTATATTCAATTGAAATAATTAATTATCTTTTATTTTTTATATTTTTTATAATATTTATAAATAAAAAAAAATAAAAAAAAAATAGATTTAAAAAAAAAAAAATTTAATGAGAGAAAATAGATTTAATAAAAAAAAATAGATTTGAAAAAGGGGATAAATTCAAAAAAAAAGGATAGGTTTAATAAAAGGGAATAGGTTTAGTAAAAAAAAAAAATTTAATTAAAAAAGAATAGGTTTAATAAGAAAAAATAAATTTGATAATTTAATAAAAGAAAATAGATTTGGTGGGAAAAAATAAATTTAATAGTTTAATTAAAAAAGGATAGGTTTGTAGGTTATATAAATTTTATTACCAAATTTTTAATAATTCTAAATTTGTTTGTTTTTAATTAAACTTATTATTTTTTAATATAAATTTTATTATATTTAATTAAATAAATAAATAAATAAATAAGTTTAGTTATATTTAATTAAATATAATTAAATAAATAAATATATATTAATTATTTTAATTTTAATTTAATATTAATATTAATTAATAATTTTTATATTAATTTTTATTAAATTGATATTATTAAATAATATATATTATAATATATATATTTATTTTTTTTTGTTTATTTTATATATTATTATAAAATTATATACAAATTTGAAATTATAAGATTATATATATATTTAAAATTATTAAAATTGAGGTTATTAAATATAATTAGGGTTTAATTAAGGTTATTAAATATAATTAAGATTTGATTAGTGAGTTAATTAAAAGATACGGATTAATAATTATAATTATTTAAAAGCAATTTTTAAAATAATACATCTTTAAAAAATGGCCTCTAATATAGAAAAAACATTATGTAATACAATAATAAAATATGATACTTTGAAATTAAACTTGATTCTGCGAATCCATAATTAAATCTTTATTTTTCAAAATAATTATACAAATATAATTAAAAATATAATAAATATTAAAATAAATTAAAAACTTATTATTAATTATCAAAAAAATAATATTATTAATTAAAAAAAAAATATCTATTTTTTTAAAAAATAACATTAAATTATTAATAATCGAAATAAAAATATATACTTTCATTTAATTGTTTAACAAATATAATTAAAATTATATATAAAATAAAATTTGCAATAATAAAGTTTTTAAGAAAATTCTCAAAAACGAATTAACAAATTTTATTAAACTTGATTTATAATATTTTATAAAAACGAAAAGTTTAATTCGGCTTTTTATTTTCTTTAAAAACTATATAATAATTAAAATCGAATTAATAAAAAAGCAAAATATTAATAACAAAAAAAAATATATTAATATAATTAAAAAAATAAATAAATAATTTTTTTTTTAAATCGAAATTCTTCACTATATTTTTATTTTGTTGATTTATAATATTTTATATAGAAATTATAAAGATTTTAATATTATAATAATAATAAAAAATATAAAAAATAAAAATATTAATTATAATAATTTGAATAAATTTATTTTTGAAAATTTAATCAAAAAAATGATTATTATTATTTATAAAAAGAAATATATAACAAATATTATTTTAAAATAAAATTTTAATAAACTTAATATAATTAAACTTTTTTTAAAATAAATCTTTGATATTTAATTTTTTAATTAAAAGTTTTTTGCAAATTTGTTATAAACGATTTTAATAATATCAAAACTTGCTTTATTTTTTAAAAATAACAAATTAATTATTATTAAAAAAAAAAATTTATTTAATTTTTTTATTTTTAAAAATTAATAAAAAGTTATTATTAATAATATTTTTTATAAAAATATAAAAAAAAAGTCGCAAAATCAATAATTATAACGAAACTCAAAATATTTACTACAAAATCAAACTTATAAAAACAATAATTATTAATAAACTTTAATTTGCAAATAATAAAATTAAAAATACAATTATAAATTATAAGCTAATCAATATTAATAATAAATTTCTAAAATTATATTTTGATAATTAAAAAATATATAATAAATTGTTAATAAAAATTAAGCTTTATTTTAATTTTAATATAATAAATAATAAAAAATAATTTAAAACTATTAAAAATATGAATAAAAAATAATTTAAAAAAAATTAAAATATTAATATTTTTAATAAATAAAAGAAATTATATAATTTTATAATTAATAAAATTATTATTTAAAATATATATATTAATTAATATTTAAAAATATTTTTTATTTTTTTTTAAAATATAATTTAAAATAAAAAATTTATTAAAAACATAAAAAACGTTTATAACTTTATAAAAACAATTATTATTAAAAAATAAAAAATAAAAATAAAAATTAATATATTATATAACAAAAAAGAAATTCAAAATATAATCAAAAAACAAAATTATCTTCAAAATGATTTCTTTAAAAATTCCTAATTTTCTAATACAAAATCTACAATAAAAACTACAATTAAAATTAAATTAATCTTAATATTAACAATAAAAATTTTAAAAACTTTAAAAACTATAATACAATTTATAAAATTTTTAATAAATTAAAATCAAAATTTTTATAAACAATTTGCAATTTTATAATTAAATTAAAAACATTTAAAATAAAGTTTGTTATTACAAATAATTTATTTTTATTTTTTAATACTGTTACGTAGCTAGCGTGGCACATTATATATAGTATGTTGGCTTCTAGATCCCAATCTAGAATTATACCTTTTATAGGTCAGTTGGCGCAGTGGTAAAGCTAACGACTTCATATCGTCACAAATACAAAAAAAATTTTTTTTTTTTTAAAATTATTAAAATCTTCACCATTATTTCTAAATATACTAATAATAAAAATTAAAAAAGATTGATTTTTAAACAAAATATTATTAATTATAAATTTCAAGAAAAATAAAATACAAAAAAAGTTCTATATAAAACAAACGATTTTGATAATCTAAATATTTTTATTAATCTAATAAAACTTAATAATTATAAAATTAAAGTTATAAAACGATTTATTAAAAATCTTATCGAAATATTTTTTATTTAATTTAATATATAAATTATACTATATAATTTTATTAAAATAATAAAAATAATATATAAGCTTTTTAAAATCAAAAAAATAATACAAATAATTAAATACTCTAAAAAAACTTTATTATTGTTGAAGATTATATTCACTATAGTATGACCGAGGTCTACCCCACCTCCTAATGTAGCTTAGCCTCCTTTAGTTGTACAGTACCCTCTACCTACTTTACAGTTCCTGTACATAGCTTTAGTCTACACACATAATACTACATGTTCAATAATAATATAATGTATTAGCTAGCGAATAATATTAATATTAATAATAATCAAAAAAGTTATAGAATACAATATTAGTCTTTACGGATAAGATATTAATTAAATTCATATTTAGATTATAATTAATTTAATTCGAAAGTTTTATATTCGATCTTTATTAAAAATAGGGATTTTTAAAAAAAAATTATTATAAATAGTATACTTGTTATATAATATTTTAAAAATTAAAAATTATTAATTTAATATTTATTATAAACACCATATCAAAAACTTTTAAATAAAATAATTAATTTATAATTTATATTTTATATATATAATATTAAAAAATATTGCTTTCGAAATTATTAATTTATAGATTAATAATATATTTATTATTATTAATAAAAAATTTGTAAATTGAAAGTAAAAACAATTTAAAAAAATTAAATTTTCAATTAAAAAACGTAAAATATTAATATTTATAATTATAATAAAATTTAATAATAAAATATTTATAATAAATAATAATATAATTTATTTAAATCAAAAAATTAATTAAAAAATATTAAATTAATTAAAATTAAATTTACAAATTTATATAACATTTAAAAAAAAGTTTGTATAATTGTTATATCAAAAAATTAATATTTTTTATATTAAATTTAAACTGTATATAATATAATAATATATTAATCAAAAGTATTATATAATTTATTGATTACCATTTAAATGATTAATTCAAAATTAAAAAATGCCAAAATATTAAATAAATGTTTGTAATAATAAATTAATAATTTAATATAAAAATTTTGTTATATTTTATTTGATATTGATTTATTTTAATTGATTGTTTTTATCAATATTTTCTTTGTTAATAATCAGAATTTATTATTTTAAATTAAATATATTATAATATTTATAAATAAATATAATAAAGCTAATATTATTTATTAATTATTAATCAAATACAAACGAATTACAAAAAATATATTAGCTTTCGAATTTTACAAAATAATTTTAGAATTCGATTTAAAAGTAATTATTAAAAATATAATTAATAATATCCTCGCTTAAAATATATTTTTAATAATTTATATTAATTTCAAGTCGCTATATAATTATCTTACAAAATTAAATACAACTTAGAAAAAAAGATTTATAATTAATATTATAGCACTTTATCAATCTTATAAATACCACAAAATCGTTAAAATCAAATAAATCAATAAAGATTCCAATCCGGTTAATATAATAATTAAATCTAAACCATATAATATATTAAAAAAATTAATTAAAAATAATATTATTAATATAAAGATTACAAAATAAATTAAATATAATAAATAATAAAAAAATATAATACCAAAAGAAAAATGATATAAAAAAATGATATTTTTTTTTATAAAACTACAAATAATTATATAATTTTATATAAAACATATTATACGATTTAACAACATTTTAGATAATTATAAATATTAAATAAATTATATGTTTATGATACATTTGTATATACGTTGCGTATGGCTACAGCATACCGTTAGCGGTATCTCCGCGTTATAACACTAATATGCGCTAGCAAGTATATATAATTAATTTATAATATAATTTTAAAGCTTTGAGCCAAATACATTGTATACTATAATACATTTATTCTCCATCGCCCATGGTGATTCTAACAGGTACTGTACAATAGAGGAAGCTAAGCTACTTTAGGTAGTGGGGTAGACCTCGGTGATCCATACTACTATAGTGAATGTGGTATAGTGATATGATCTTCAACAACTTTATCCAAAACAATGTTTTGCTATACTGAAAACAAACATAGATATTTAGCTTAATTTAAATAAAAATTATTAAAAAAATTTATTATACTCTAATAATTAGATATTTTAAATTAGCCTAAATATTGTTTTATTTTCAACGTTTTTATTATTAATGTTGTGACAGGGGTAACCCCTGTCAGTCACGTGACCCTGTCACATGCTTTCGCCTGCGCGCGGGCTAGGCGCGCCAGGCGTCTATATTAGAATGCTCCTATTCGTATCCTTTTAACTAAAATATTATTAATATTATAACAAGTTTTATATTTATTATTATTAATTATCCTATTATCATATATATATGTTTATTATTTTAAAATAAATTAATATTAATTAATAAATTAATATTAATTAATAAATTTTATAAATTAAAAATTTAGGTTATAATTCAAAAAAATTTAATTTTATTGTTATAAGGTATTATTAATATTTATATATAAATAATTTAATTGAATATTAATAAATATTTTTTATAAGGTTAAAAAAAATTTAAAGGATTTTAGATTTTGGTTATTTTGATATAAAAAATATTATTAATATTAAATGTATTATTATAATTTAGGTATATTATTTTTGATGTGGTATTACTTATTAAAAATTGAATTTTATATTTATTATATTTTAATTTGAATTAAATAAAAATCTTATTATTATATTTTTTTTATTTTAATTTTAATTTTTTTTATTTATTTATTTATTTATATTTTTTAGTATAATATAATTGTTATAATTTTTTTTAAAAAGGATAGTAAATAGAATTTGTATATTTTTATTTTTATATTTTTTATTAATTTTTTATTAAAACCCAATTTTTTTGAAATATTTTATAAAGATTTATTATTTTTATATTTTTTATTTATTATAAATTTGAATATTTTATTTTTCGATTTTATTTTGTTTAATATTTATTTAGAATTTTTTATAATTTCAAAAGTTATTATATATAAACTTTATGAAAATATCGAATAATTTGAATATTATAGATTTTTATTTAAAATAATTTATAATTATTTAATTATAATATATAAATTTTGGATTTTTATATTTTTTATTATTAAAATTTTATATTTTATTTTTTGTTAATTTATTTAATTGATAATAATTTTTTTATAAATTTAATTCGAAAAATTAATAAACCTTAAAACTTTGGGATTAATTAATAAATTTAAATTATTATTAATTTTTGTGATTTTTGATTTATTTTCATTAAAACTAATTTTAAGATTTAATATTGAAATAATCTTTAATATTTTAAAAGAATATAAATTTGATAAATTATATTTTAAAAATAAATTTAATTTATTAAAAACCTTTATACAAAATATTTAAGATTTTTTTTTTAAATAAATTTAATATTAAAAAAAGAAATTTATTAATATTAATTTTTTATATATTTTTAAAAATAATTTTAAATTATTTAATTTCGAAATTTTTGAAAAAATTAATAAAATTGATTTAAATTAAATATATATAAAATTTTAATATGGTGGAGTATATATTGATTTGGATATTAAAGCGTTTATTATTTTATTTAAATTATTATGATAAAAAGAATTTATTAATTGAATTATAAAACAATTTTAGCAAATAGTTTATAAAGAAAAAAAATTTCGATTTTAAAAAATTAATTACTTTTTTATATTTATATATTTTTATATTTTTTATTTATAATTTTTTTATTTATTAATTAAATTTGAAATTATCAATTATTAATAAATTTCTTAAATTCTTTTTAAAATAAAAAAAGAAGTTTAATATAAATTCTTTTGGTTATTTATTTAATTTTAAATTATTTTTTATATTAGTAGGGTTACATTAAGATTTGGATTATAGCCATATTTGGGGATTTTAGTTTAAAATAAAATATTTATAATTAATTAAAAAAATTTTAAAATTTATTTTATAATTATATTTTATATAATCCTTAGTTCTATAATTAATTATAATATTATAATATATAGATATATTATAATCTATAAAGATTGATTTATATTAATTTGTATAATTTTTATTTTATGATATAGATTAATATAAGAAAAATTTTGTTAATAATATAATATTTTAAAGAAATATTTATATTTAATTTTTTTTTGGTTTTAAATAAATTTAATAAAATCAGTTTTGTTTTGAATAATAAAGATTTCTGTTATTTGTTTATTAGGAGTAATCTTTGTTAAATTATAATTTATTATTTAATATTGTTTTTTATGGAAATTGAATTTTATTATTTTATAATTTATATATTGTTTAATTTTACGGTGTATTTGTAGTTTTATCTTTATTTTTTTTGGCTATATTATTTTTTTATTATATTATTTATTCGATTAAAAAATTATATTTTAATAATATAAAATATTTTGAAATAGGTATTAATAATTTTATTTACAAATATATAATTTTTATTAATATTTACAAATATTTATAAATTTTTTATAATTAGTGGTTACAAATATTTTTGATTATGTTAAAAAGATTAATTTTAAGTTATTATTATTATAATATTATTAAATTATTTATTATTTTTAATATATATTTATATAATTATATATTTCGAAGGTAAAAATTATTAATGGTTTATTTAAAATTAATAATATAAAATAATATTATAATTAATTAAAGAATAATAATTAAATAAAATTTATAATAAATATTTTAAATTTTTTTTTATTAAGATAAAATTTTTGTTTTACAAATTATTTTTGAATTTTTAAAATAAAAACTTTTTTTAAATTAAATTATTTAATATTTATTATATTATTAAGTTATACAAAATTATATATGTTTTTTTTATATCAAATCTTAAATTTTTTTAATCAAATTTATAATTAAATATTATTAATTAAAAATGAATTAATAAAAAAACAAAACAATTTTTTATAAATAAATATTTTTATTATAATAAAGGTTAATTATTATATAAAAATTTTAATAATCGTTTTTAATTACTTTTTTTATAAACAATAATAAATATATAACAATTTGTAATATAAATCTTAATTATATTTTTGATATAAAGATTTTAATATTTTTTGTTTTATTTATTTAAAAAAGGATTATTATTTAAAAAATTATTTAATTATAAAATAATAAAAAATTAAAAAAGATTATAAGAATTAAAAATGTAAAATTATTTATTATTGTTGAAGATCATATCACTATACCATATTCACTATAGTAGTATGGATGACCGAGGTCTACCCCACTACCTAAAGTAGCTTAGCTCCCTTTATTGTACAGTACCCTCTATCTACTTTACAGTTCTTGTACATAGCTTTAGTCCACTTACACAATACATATACTACATGTTCAATAATTATATTATTATTATTGATATAATTAATAATTATATAAAAGAAATTTAATTTAAGACTTTTATTTAGAATATAAATATTAATATTATTATTATATAAAATTTATAGGAAAACTTTTTAATTTTAATTTATATTAATTTTTTGTTAATTTTTATTATTTAAATAAAATTTATTAATTCAAAAAAATTTATTCAATAATTTATAAAAATAGTTTTTTTATATTTTATATAATTTGATATAATATTATTTAATATATTTTTTAATTTTAAATAATATTGTCACGCCAAGGCCCCTGCCTAGTATGACAGTCACGTGATTGATCATGTGACCACTATGGTCACATGATCAACGTCTATATTAGATAGTGTTCTTTCCAAAAGGATCCTTTTCTCTTCAGCATAGTTCTTTTATCAGATTGCATATCTACGATTTCACCCTTATGATCCTATGTGACGCGTATGACAAATATAATAAAAATCAATTTTATAGTATTATAATTAATTTAAAAATATTAAAATGTTTTATTATAAAATTATAATAATTTTTGGTTTTTTAAAAAGTTTGTAATATTAAATTTAATTGAAATATTATAAAAAATATAAATATTATATTTGAAATTAGTTTTATTATATTTATAAGTTTTATAATATTATCTTTATTAATTAGTATAATTAAATTTTATATTATATTAATTAATATATTATTTTTTTTGTTATTAATAAATATAAATAAACTTTAAATTTATTATAACAATATTATAAATCAATTAATTAAAAAAAAAATTTCAAATTAATTTATTTAATATTTTATAAATTTGGCTATACTTTTTTATATTAAAAAAATATTTTCGATTTATTTATATAAGTATATTATTTAATTAAATTTAAATTATATTAATTATATTATTATTTTAATTATTTATTAATTTATAAATTTAATAAAATCTTTAAATATGTAGAATACAATATTAATTCTTAAATTTTTAAAAAAATTAATAAATTTTCTTATTAATATTAGATTTATAATAATATTTTAAATAAATTTAAATTTAATATTTGTAATTAGGCTGAATTTAATTATTTTATATATATTAATATTATATATTTAAATAATAAATTTATTTTTTATATTATTAATAAAAAAATTGATTATTAAGTAATAAAATTTTTTATGAATATTTTTATAAAATATATTTAAAATATTTTGAAGTATTTTTAAATTAATATGTATATTAATTTTTTTAATAATATTATTTATAATATAGGAATATAATTTATTATTTAAAGATTTATTTGCAATATTATTTTTATAATTATTATAATAAAAATTAGATTAATTAAAATTTATTAATTTATTAATTTTATAAAATGTTATTATAAATTATTTTATAAAATATAAAAAATTAATAATAATGAAATAGATAATATATTGTTATAAAATATAAAATGATAAATAATTATTAAGATTATTAATAATATTATTAATTTAAACGGATTAATATTTATATTTTTAATATATAATATATTTTTGAGAATAATAATTATAAATATATTTGTTTTTAATATTATTTAATGTATTAAAATAATTTGTAAGATAATAAAAAAAGTTTTATATATTTATATTAAAAAATAAATTAATAATATATTTAATTAATGTAATAATTTTAATATATTATTTATTTATAATTTATTATTTAATTTTAAAATTATAATTTATAAAAAAGCAAATTTAATAATTTACAATAAATAAATCGAATTATATTGATTTATTAATATTAAGAATATTATATATATAATTGAATTATTTTAAAAACTAATCTATTTTTGTATGATTTAGGTTTAATTATATTATAAAAAACTAATTAAGATATTATTAAATATAATAATAATTAAGCTTAAAAATATTTTTTAAATTGAAATTTCTTTTTGATTAAATTCTATATTATTAATTAATTAATTATAATCTTGATTATATAAATATATTTGTTTCAAAATTAATTTTTAGATTAATAAAATATAATTATAATTTATAATTTATATATAAAATAATTATAATATTTTTATTTTAAATATTAATTCAAATTATTATATTAAATTATAATAAAAGGAATTTATCAGTTTTATTGAAAAACAAATCTTTTAGATTATAAATATTAATAAAATTTTATAAAATTAAAAAAATTTTAATTTTTGTTTTATTAATAAAATCAAAAATTCAAGGATAAATAAAACTTTTAAAAAATTTAAATTAATTATATAAATATATAATAATAATAAAAAAACTATTGTTTTTATTTAATTATTTATAATTTAATAATATAATTAACATTTATTATTAGTTTTTTACATTAATTTTCGAAAAAAAAAAATTTAATAATTTTGTTTTAAAATATTTTTTAAATTTATATATAATTTATTATAAAAATAATTTAATTCTTTTATATCTATTTATTAATTAAAATAAAATTGTTATAAAAAAAAGTATTTTTTATTTACAAACATTTTTGTTAAGATAGAAAATGCAAGGAATCAACTAGATCAATAATAGCTCCAAGATTTTTTATTGCTTTTTAAATAAAATTCCTATTATTTTTTTAAATAATTGGCGGTATATTGTCAATTGCTATTTAAATGATAATACCTTATTTAATATAGGATTTTATAAACTTTTAAAGCCTTTTTCGTTTAATTATATAAATTTGTTTTATATATATCAATATTTTATAAATTAAATATTATATTAAAGATTTGTTATTAATTAATATCGAACATTAGCAATTGCCAATATATTAATTTTAAATTTAAATTTTATATTTAAATATTTTTTTTGTTTTTATTATTTTTAGATTTATAACAAAATTTTCTTTTTTAAAATGTTTCATTTAAAAAGCTTTATTTATTGGAATTTATTATTTATATGTATTAAAACATTTCTTTGATTTATACTTTTATAATTATTTTTTTATATAAACAATAATTTTTAAATAATAATTTATTTTTATTAATTTAAAGTTTATATTATTAATAAAATATTAATTTTAAATAAAATATATTTTAATATTATATATGTGACGAAGTTACAGGGGTACGGGTCACGTGACTAGCACGTGACCTACAATCACGTGCCTGGTAGTGAATGCTCTTCATTCCTATAGTATTAGGTTCTAGGCATAGTACTCGCTTAGTACTATGCACTAGGCACTAGCGCTAGTTCAGTACAGCTACCTAGGTCTATATAAGGTTCAGCTATCCTGCACCTTCTTCTAAACATTAGAATCTAGATTTTCATCAATACGAATCTTAGTTCCTAAATCATTAGATCCCCAAGTCGTCCTCGTGATAATATATTTATATCATTTTATTTTTTTTGATTCGTTAAAGGTTTTGTAAATACCTAACAAATATTAACTAAACATTGAAAATTATTTTAACAATTTTATTTTTAAAGTTTTTGTATTTGAAATTTTTTTTTTAATATAAAAAAACAAAAATTTTATTGATTTTTTTATTAAATAATTAAACTTTGTATTTTTTATTATTAAAAATATTTATATTTTTTTTATTTTTATAATTTAGAATTTAAATCCTTAATTTTTATTAATATTATTTTTTATATCTTTTTACATTTTTTTTTTTAATTAATCTTTTTATCAATATTATAGTTTTTTTTGTTTTCTCTATAATAATTATCTAATACTTTATAAGTATTTTTATAATTTTTATTAAATCTATTTGTTTTTATTATACAAAATTAATTAATTTTTACAAAATTAAAAAAATATTAAAAAAAAATAATATTATAAATTAGAAATATTTATTTTTTAATAATTTT
This sequence comes from Ciborinia camelliae, assembly GCA_025890175.1. Classification (NCBI taxonomy): domain Eukaryota; kingdom Fungi; phylum Ascomycota; class Leotiomycetes; order Helotiales; family Sclerotiniaceae; genus Ciborinia; species Ciborinia camelliae. Next base: position 875,517 of record JANPYM010000013.1, read on the forward strand.
TTATTATTATACAATAAATATATTTATAAAAAAAAATCTTATAGCTTATTATTTAAACAATTTTATTTTAATATTAATTAATTATTTTATTATTAATAAAAATATAATAATATAAAATTAAATTTTATTAAAAAATAAAAAATATAAAATTGTTTTATTTTTTATTAAAAAAAATATACTTTAATTATTTTTATTATAATTTATAAAACAAAATATATTAATCTAATATACAAATTTTATAATATTAAAAAAGCTATTATAATTATAATATTTATTTTTTTTAATATAAATATAATTTTAATAAATTTACTAAATATTTATTAATATTCTATAAATTATTTTTCGCTTATTTATCAATCATTAATTAACATATATAAATATATTTTTCGTTTTTAATTAAAAAAATTAAAAATATAAAAATCAAAAATATATTAAATTTTAATTTGAATAATAAAGATTCACCAAAAAAAAAAACAAAAATCTTTACCCCAACTACCCTTTTTACTTCTTTTGCTTTTACAAAAAAAAAAAAAAAAAATTGTTATAAAAAATAAAAAAAAAATTACCTCAAAAAATAATACTTTCATTTAAAATATCTCTTTTTATTCTTCAAAAAAAATTTAGATTTTCAAAAAACTAAATTTCAAATTATTTTTTAACAAAAATCAACAAAAAAACAATTTTTTTAAACTAAAATTTTTAAAAATTAATTTTTTTAAACTTTTTCAATTATTTTTAAAATCTTTTAATTTTTGAATTATTTATTTTATTCTAACTTTTTACAATTTTTTAAATATTAAACAATTAATATATATTTCTTTTTCTTTGAAATATAAAACCTATAAACCTTTTTAAAATATTATTTTTAATTTTTTTTATTTTTTAATCTTAACCTTTTTAATAATATAAATACAAATATAAATAAAAATATTATTATTTAATAAATAACCAATTTTTAATATATATCAAAAATTAATTGTTTTTTTTTAAAATCCCAATCTTTTAATCCTATTTTGCTTTTTAATAAAAATTCACTATCGAACATCTATTTTTCACTATTGATTAACAATAATTCCCTATTTAAATCTTAC
>JANPYM010000013.1:884776-975108 GCA_025890175.1 Ciborinia camelliae
TTTATTACAATTAATGTTTTATTACAATTAATGTTTTATTACAATTAACATTTTATTATGATTAATGTTTTATTATAATTAATATTTTATTATAATTAATGTTTTATTACAATTAGTGTTTTATTATAATTAACATTTTATTATTATTAGCATTTTATTACAATTAATGTTTTATTACAATTAACAATTTTTTACAGTTAATTTTCGATCAATTAGATTTAGTATAAACGGGATTCCAATATATACGGATTATTTACTGTACAAATAATGCGCCATTGTTAGTTGGGGTATGTAACCGTTGTTAACTGGGGTATATAATCGTTGTTAATTAGGGTATATAACTATCACTAACTAAAACATATAATTATTGTTAGATGGGGCATATAATCTTCAATCATATACCCCAAATAATATCAAGTTTAATTTCAAAATACTATATTTTGTTATTGTATTACATAATATTATAATAAATATAATTCTCGAGTGAAACGAAAATCGGGGGTTTGGAGACTAGCCCTCATAAATATTTTAGGAAAAATGATTCTGCGAATCTATAGTCTGAAAATAAAATTTTCCGCGACGGCTAGTTTTTTATATATTTATAGGAAATTATAAAAGTTTAATATTTTTGTTTGGATTTTGCAAAAAATTAATTATTTTTTAATAATATATTAATAATATATTATTAAAATATTTTAATATTTTTTGTATTGTTTATATAAGTAATATTTTTATTTTTAATTAAATTAAAAAGAAATATTAGATTTATATAATAAAAATTTTTAAACAATTAAAATATATTAGATTTTAGATTAATATTAAAAAAAATGAATTTAATATTTTTATTGAACATATAGTATGTATATATTGTGTGTATAGACTAGAGCTATGTACAGGAACTATAAAGTAGGTAAAGGGTATTGTACAATAGAGAAAGCTAAGCTACTTTAGGTAGTGGGGTAGACCTCGGTCATCCATACCATAGTGAATATGGTATAGTGATATGATCTTCAACAATTTTATAAACCAAATTTTTTGGATTAATAGTTTTTTTTGTTAAATTTTTTATTAATTTTAAAAAAATTAAGATTATTTAAAATTAATTGATTTTTATGTTTATTATTAAATTATAAAATTTTTTAGGGTTTGTTAATTATTATTATTATTTTATTTAAAACTTTTTAAAGATTATTTGATTATTGATTTTTTTTATTAAAAACAAATTTAAACAAAATTTTGTTTGAAATAAAATTGTTTAATTTTATTGAACATATAGTATATGTATTGTGTGTAGACTAAAGCTATGTACAGGAACTGTAAAGTAGGTAGAGGGTACTGTACAATAGAGGAAGCTAAGCTACTTTAGGTAGTGGGGTAGACCTCGGTTATCCATACTACTATAGTGAATATGGTATAGTGATATGATCTTCAACAAATTTGTATTTTAAATATTAAAGAATTTATTTATTTCGATTTTTATTTTTGTATATTTTGATTAAAATAAAAAATCTGTTATCGAAATAAATTTTTTTGATTATGTTTATAATAAATATTTGTTTTAAAAGATTAATAATATTTTTTATTCTATAATTTTCTTTTTTTGAATTTTATTTTTAATAAAAATTAATTATAAAATTTATGATAAAACATTGTTAGTTATTATTAATATTTTTAAGTATTAACAATTCGAATTTGAGAGAATAAAGATTTTTATTTATATTTTGATTAATTATAAAGTTTTAAAATATTTTATAATTATAAAAAAAATTAATTAATAATAAATTTAATAAATATTAATATTATTTAATTATAATTTTAGGATTTAGTATTAATTAAAAAAATTAAATATTGTTATAAATATTTAATTTAATTTAAATAAAAATTATTAAAGAAATTTATTATATTTTGATAATCGGATATCTTAAATTAACTTAAATATTATTTTATTTTTGATATTTTTATTATTAATTTAATATAAATATTATAATTACTCAATATTTATATAATTATTATAAATACAAATAAATAAAAGTTTTTCAAAATATTTATAATAAGGTTTTAAATTTGTTTTTGATTATTAATTGTTTTTGATAATATATTAATATAAATTATATTATTTAATTTTTAATTATAAAAAACAAATATAATATTATTATTATATAAATGTGTAAATTAATTAAACAAAAAAATTTTGAATTTGTTTGAATTAATCTTTTTTTAAAATTTTTTAATAATAAAAGCTTTAATATTAAAAAAATAATTAAAATGATTTTTTATATAGTTTTACAATTAAATATTAAAATAATTGAATTTTTTATTTTTAATAAAAATTTATAATGGGATAGCAAAATTTAGCGATATTTTTATTGATTATAAAATATTTGTAAATTTATATTTATTATTTATTATTTTAAAATAAATAATTAATCTAAAATATCAAACTAAAAATTTGAAAAATATTTATATTATTATATTAATTATTTTTAAAATAATTAAAATAAATAGTTTGTATTAATTAAGGTTATAATTAATTTTTAATTTTATTTTATAAAAAAAACTGAAAAAATTTTAAAATACTAATTTCAAATCCAAAAAACATTAAACTTTAATATTTACCCAAAAAATAAAGAATATTTATTAATATTATATTAAATTTATTATATTTAATTAGATTTAAATAAAATATAAAATTGATTTTTATTACAAACTACTTTTTTGTATAAAAAAAAGTAATTTAATTTAATTAAATATTAAAAATATTAAAACTTTTTATTTATTTAAAAAATTAAATTATAAAAATATTAAGTTTTATACTATTTTTTAATTTATTAAATTATTTTTTCATAAATTATTTTTATTTAATAAACTAAACTATATTTATAATATTTTTTATTTAAATCTTATTCGTTTTTATATAAACGATTTTTTATTTAAACAATATATTAATCCATTTTAAGTTTTTAAAATTAATAAAAAAAATATATATAAGATTATCGGAATTTTGGATTCCCAATTTTATCGAAATATTTTGCAATATTATATTAAATAAATTAATTAAAATATTAACTATAAATAATAAAATATTAATAAATATTTTTTATTACAAAAAATTTATTTAGAATTTTTATAAACAATATTTTTACAAACCCAATAATTTTGGTTTCCCAACCCCACACCACAGTTTTGATAAACCACAAATAAAAAAAGAATTAATAAAAAAAAAAGAGGGATTTAAATTTTACACTTTACAAAAGCTTGCTAATTTAGAATTGAAAAATGATATAACGAAATTATAAAGATACAGATTACATAATTAATATATAATCTACAATCACATACCTAATAATAAATATTTTTTATTTTTATAATATTAAATTTTAAATATAATATTCGCTTAATATTATATACTAAATATTAACGCTAATTTAATATAACTATTTAAAATTATATAAAGTTTAATTATCCTATATTTTTTTTTAATATTAAAATCTAGATTTTTATTAATACTGTTGAAGATCATATTCACTATAGTGACCGAGGTCTACCCCACTACCTAAAGTAGCTTAGCTTCCTCTATTGTACAGTACTCTCTACCTACTTTACAGTTCCTGTACATAGCTTTAGTCTACACACACAATACAATATACTATATGTTCAATAAATACAAATCTTAGTTCCTAAATCATTAGATCCCCAAGTCGTTCTCATGATATATAATAAACTTATTGAGAATATTATAAGCTTATTAGAAATATAATAAGTTTATTAGAAGTATTATAAACTTATTGGAAATATTATAAATTTATTGGGAATATAATAAAAGTTTATTGAAAAGTATAATAAAATAATTAAAAAAATAAAAAAAAAGTTTATTAGGGATAAAAATAAAGTTTATTAAAAATAAAAAAAATGATTTATTAAAAATAAAATAAAAATTTATTAAAAATATAAAAATAGAATATTAAGAGTATATTTTATATTTTTAATTTTATAATGAAATTTATAAATAATTTATTATAATAATATTTAAAATAAATATTTATTTTAAAAAATATTTTATTTTTTATTTGTTTTTAATTTATAAATATATATATATATATATATTATATTATTTTTATTTTAATATAAAAATAAATTAATTTATAAATTTATTTATAAATTTAATTTTAAATTGATTTTTTTATAATTTTATATATATTATTAAATATTTTTAATAATTTTATTAATAATCAATTATTCTCATCATTAACATTTATTAATATTAAAAATCTTATTTATATATTATTTCAAAGCCTTAAAAATATATTTTTTAATTATAATAAATATCAAAATATATCAAAAACCTTATATTCTAAAGCCCAATCAAATTTTAAAGTTTATTCAAACAAATATTATATTTATTTTTAAGGTTTAAATAATAAAATAAATAACAATAAAGATATTATTAATAAAAAATGTAAATTTAAATTAAGCTTTAGTTTTAAATTTAGTAACTTTAAGATTAATGTTATAAATGATATAGAAATATTGGATTTGGAATTTTCTAAATCTAATAAAAGGAAAGATAAGGATTTAGAAAGTTTTTTAGGTGAATTGTTTAAATTATTAAAGCTTATCGAAATACATTTAGATTTTATTATTAAAACTAAAATTAAGAATTAAATAAATATATATAACAAAGTTACAGGGGTATGGGTTACGTGATTAGCATATGATTTACAATTACATACCTGATAATAAATGCTCTTTATTTTTATAGTATTAAATTCTAAGTATAATACTTGTTTAATACTATGCACTAAACACTAGTGCCAGTTTAGTACAACTATTTAGATTTATATAAGGTTCAACTATCCTACATCTTCTTCTAACATTAAAATCTAGATTTTTATTAATACGAATTTTAATTCCTAAATTATTAAATCTCTAAATTATCCTCGTGATAATATAATAAATTACAAAAAAAATTTAATATTTTAAAAAATAATATATTATTAATATTTTTTAAAAATTTAAAAATTTAGAAATATATTATTATATTAAATAATATTAAAATATTTTTTAAGCTTTTTATATCAATATTAAGATTTGAAAATCTTAATGATTTTATATTAATTTAATATAAATAATAAAAATTCTTTTTATAATCGAAATTTAGTTTAAATATAAATTTATTTATTATTATTATAAAGATTTTAAAATTTGAATATAAAGTTTTAAGAAAATTATTTTTTATTTTGAAAAAAGAAATAGCAAATTTATATTGAATATAAATTTATTTTTTAATATTTTAATTATACTAAAATAATATATTTTATTACAATTTTTTTTATTAATATAAATAAATAAAAATTAAATTTTAAAAAAAAACTATTTATTATATTCGAAAAATAAAAGAAATTTAAGAAATCTAAAAAAGCTTTTAATATATTAATATTAAAAAATTTATATTTTTTTGATTTAAAAAATTTATTTGAATTTATTTTATTATTTGATATTAATTATAAAATTATTACAAAAACGACTTGGAGATTTAATAATTTAGAAATTAAGATTTGTATTAATGAAAATCTAAATTCTAATATTAAAAGAAAATACAGGATAACTGAATTTTATATAGATTTAAATAGCTGTATTGAACTGGTGTTAGTGTTTAGCATATAATATTAAACGAGTATTATATTTAGAATTTAATATTATAAAAATGAAAAGTATTTATTATTAGGCATATAATTGTAGGTTATATGTTAGTTATATAACCCGTACCCCTATAACTTTGTTATATTATATTATATTTGGGAATAATATTTTAGGTTTAAATTTGAATATATAGGAGTTATATTACATTTAAGGGTTATATTTTAGAAAAACATTATTATATTTGAAAATTGCGTTTTAGGTTTCAATTTGAATGTTATATACGTTATATAAAAATATATATTCTAAAAAAACGATTTAGTTTATTAGCTAACTAACACTTTTATTTTATATTACCTTTAAAAAAATATTGAAATAGTAAGTCAGGTATTATGTTTTAGTATTAACCTAGCCTAATTTAGTTTAGCGTAACTTAGTATAACTATTTTATATTATTTATTATATAATCGTAGATTACTATATAACTTCAATTTATAATTTTTTCATTATTTTCGCTGTCCGCCTTGATCCTGTGATAAAGTCATCCTCTTAATATATTAGTTAATAATTATATATAAAATCTATATTTCAAATTTGAATTAATAGTATTTATTAATTATTGAATTAGAAATACTTCAAAATGGCCGTTTTTGGTAGGAAAGGGTGGCCGGAAAGTAGGGTAGGAGACTTAAGGTTCAGCTTTCCTATACCTTCTTTTAGAACTAGAATCTAGATTTTCATTAATACAAACCTTAGTTCTTCATTTATTAGTTTTCCAAGTCGTCCTCATAATATTCACCTTTCTCTTTCTTTCCCTCTTTCGAGCTAGAGGCGAGAGAAGGATAGAGAGGGAAGGGGAGAAAGAAAAAGAAGAGGGAGTTTTGTAGTACGGCGATTGCGATTCGTGCTTTTTGTCTCTGGCTTAAGCAATGGATGCATCGCAATCAAAAAAGCGGGGAAGGAGGGGGGAGAAAAGGGGAACGTCTTTTCTCTCGCCTCTTCTCTCATCTTTTCTTTTATCTCCCCCCTCTCCCTCTCCTTTCCCTTTCCCTCCACCCCCCCTTTTAATATGAGTGTTTAATAAATTATACAGTATAAACTGATCAAAGATTGTAAGGGGTGTAAAAAATAAACGCAAATCGCCCTAGCAATTACATGTTTACTTTTAGCCCCAAAACAGCCGTAGTCAAACCTCGTACATATATAATACAGAACAAATAGTTTTCCGATCCGATATGGCTACGTGATTAACAAAATGGCTGTGTAGTAGAAACGTACAAATATCGCAAATTATACGCAGGACAACTTTTATCACAGGAGCTAAAACATCTGTATTAAAAAGCCCGGTCCCCATTCCCACCTTCATCTTTATATTTATCTTCCTCCTCTTCATCTGAGTCATCCTCATCCCCATCCTCGCTCTCTCCCGAGAGGAATTTCTCCTTGGGTAATTTATGACCGGCAAACATCTTCATCGTAGTCTCTTCGCTCAAGTATCGCCCAGGAGTGCCCCAATATTTGGCGAACCTTGCCCTCTATTCTTCTATTCTGGCCAAATTCAGTATCTCTTATGCGGCTATATTTATGCATACCAACCAATATGATAGTAAAGATATCTTTTTCTTGGTCTATTTGCGTTGAGAAAGGCGAATTTCTGACCATGAAGTGCTTTGAATTCAATACCCAGATGGAAATGTTTTTGGTTTGAAAGATGCTTATCCATAACCCTCAGCCCCCATTGCACCTTCCTCGGACAAAGAGGGTACAATTGTCAACGGGCATTTGTCGAAGCAAATTTCTATTTGGATTTCCAAGATTAATCCGTTTTCAACGTAAAATGACTCTTCGGTCGCCTTTTGCCCGAAGATATGCCTCATTGACAATTGTCTTAGCCTGACAGGCATAAGGTGTGCTGCCTTAAAGTGCTTCGAAAGGCTCCATATATGTGCGACAACACACCCATACTCTTTCACTGCATCTTCCATTCTTTCCACGCCATAATGGTTCGCCGATTTGTCTTTGGAAGCCGATTGTTGAGTGCTAGACCTCTGTTCCTTGATATAGAGCTGCAATCTCAGCTCAACCTGTGCCCTTCTAGCCAACTCTAACACATTTTCATCTTCCCTTTGGCGGGCCTTCGAGTTGACATTTTGCTGATGTCTGGATAATACTTGGGCTATCATGTCCGAGTATACCGTCTTCCTTCTTTGACAATTTCGTTGATGAGTTTGTATTTCGCTAATTGGGGTATCGGCGGGTGTATCCATTGCTGTTTTTTCCTCTTCTTCATTCATTTCTTTCAATGGCATTTGCAAACGTCCCACATCCCTAGGCCATTCCATTGAATTATCAGATTCACTATCTTTTCTTTTCCTGTTCTTCTCTTCTTCTTTCGTACGATCTGGTAGCGTCTTCTCGCCCGAGGAAGACATGATTCCACAAATATCTAGTATCTATCTCTATACGAGCTTCAACGAAAGAATATGCAATTGGATATTGGATATGCCCCCGAAAAGAAATCACAGGTGGTTGATGTGTAAATTGTTGAAGGGATTCCGATTGGAAGTGTGGAGATGATTGATTATTACCTAGCTATTAATCCTAAAAACGTAATGCTATATACACCTACCTAGTTACTCTACACCGTATTCGCCACATTAAAGCTTAAGATCGTTGTTGGGCATCAATATTGCAGGTGCAACTAACAGGGTCCATGTGATCGTGAGATCATAGTTCTAATAATAAATCAACCTTCCACACCTACAATCAGAACGTCACATCCCCACAGTTCACTTGAGACCAATCGATACTAATTTATAAATATAGCTAAATTTGCGGATATTGTTGAAGCGAATTTAAGCAGATATGTTTATCAATGATAAAACTAAGACATCCAGCACGAGATGGAAAAATTTCGACAGTGAGTGAAGTACAGTGATGTATTTCCAATAAGCTAAGACGTAAAGCCCATTCACTACCCAGCATGATATGACTGGCATTTTTCTTGAAGCGTGACTTTTACAACCGCATTAGGCTCAGAGGTAAAACAAAATAACTTTACCTATCCTCATTATTCTAAATTCTTAATAAGTAAAGTATCTTTTCAATATTTTTACATTACTAAAGCGATATCACAAGGCCAGGCCACTAGGCTATAAAATTTGAGTGATAGTCAGTGCTGCCGTATTTCCATGAACATTAAAACAATGGCTGAACAACCTAACTTAGGACAACTCGTTTAGCCGTACTAAAAAATATCCCCTATTCATCTATTTGCCCACAATACCACAACAGATCGAACGCAACACAACCCCCCCAAAAACAATACCTAAACACAATACTGAAATAGCAACACTATCAAGAAAACCATCCAGGAGACCAAACCAGACACCAGAAAATGGATGAAAAGAACGCCGAATCAAAAATTCACGAAACTCAACTCGCGGCTCTATTAATTCTATATCAAAAATGGGATGAAATAAAGGCTAGGGATGGATTACCTACCATCACGATTGACAAAACTAATTCATCCCACGGTTCATACGTCAAACCAACAACCAAGCTTGACGCCGTTTGGAGAGAGATAGTCGCGTTGAGGAAGAATATGGGAATGGAATCTCAGGGAGAAGGGAAGGAAAAATGGTGCAGATGGTGCAAGGAGCGTGAGGGGAAGGAATTCGAGCACTGGTATTGACAAAACAAGAATAGGGTGAATGGGAGGGTTTCTGGGGTATGCGGTGATGTTGGGGATCAATGTGACAGGATGTCATTTAGATTGTTGATCTGAGCAATTTGTGAATACAAAAGTGACCTTGCTGGTAACCTCATACTATGGGGATTCTGCATGATCACAAATACTACCATATCCATTTCAAAACGAGTGATTGAAACAGAAGTATAGGTAAAAGTGATTTGATAACTCCTGAATCATGAGAAAAAAAAATCTTCTCATTGTTCTATAATAGGGTCGAGTCCACCTCATTTCCTATATTTCATTCCACGTCCACACAACAAAACTACCCAGATTCATCATATTACCTAGAAGAGAACAAGACAAAATACCCTTACAAATATCAAACACCGCTCATCAGAAACTGTATACCAAGTGGAAATAACAGCAACGATGAACAACTTGAAGAAATTACAACTCACCAATTTGGAGAATTTGGTCGAAGAGGCTGCCAGGGTATTCGCCAGAGATGGAAATTGCGCGCAGTGGCGATATTTAATGAAGGAAGTGGAGAATATGAAAGAAGCTATGGGTTGGAACAGATAGAGCAGCTCGATATTACCAGCACGGTAGGGAGGCAGGGGTAACGGGGGATTGGAGAGTTTGGGGATTTTGGTTGGGAGAACATGAAGCTTCACTATTTGAAGTCTCATGTGAATGTTCGATGGTGCATTAACGATCAAGGAAGGAAAGGAAAGGAGAGTGATGTTTGTGAATCAGGACACATGGAGGGGTAAATCAAATGAATCACAACAAATTGCCTGCAATTTCCACATGATTTGGTGATCTTTTTCTTCATCCTTTCCATATGGATTCACCCCAAACATAACCGTCACCACTTCAGACAAAATCTTTAATAGTTAGCAATCGAGGGGTGGTATAATGATCCCATGAATGTTCACTTGACTATGAAACGAAGTGACAGAAGAAGTCATAACCTGCAGCTTGGGGCCAACGAATACAGAGTATTGCAGCGTGGAATTTTGGCCAGCTCGACCGAATTCTGTGACCAAAGTCATTTAAGAATCCCCAACGACATGCATTGTATATATTTTTGCCATTCAGCTATGACGATCTCCCGCATCAAGCTTTTCGGACTTCCAAGATTTAGTGGCATTATCCCTTCACTTCAAGATGTCAGTCATGTGATATATGAGGAAAACTGAAAACCCGCTTCTACCTGTAGTTAACATTTCATCGACCATGATATTAAGTTCAGACAAACAAGAGTTCAATTCTTGCATACAATAGGTCAGAGTTGGAATGCGGGTGAGGTACGGGAGGGAAGGGAAAGGGAGAAAAAGGGGTTGATAAAACGTTGAAGAAGATATACCGGCAAAAATAACGATTTTTAATAAAAGCTTTTTTACAATTTACAGGAATTCATAAAAACTAAAGATCACAATATTATACTCAGAATAGTATAATAATAATAATCGGAATAGTATAATAATAATAATAATGATAATGAATGTGTGGACCACGATCTTCAAATTGAAGGAGGATCCCTCGAAGCAATCGTATTCGTAGCGCGCGGGCCATAGCGTGACCTATTTTTGAAGGGGGCGGGTAAGCGTCATTGTGGCTTTATGTTTGATATGTTTGATATGTTTGATATGTTTGATATGTTTGATATGTTTGATACATGATATATCAATATCATATTTGAGAGCGGCGATGATAATAACCTCCAAGTTGACCTCCAAGTTGACCTCCAAGTTGGAATGCATGATGCATCAATGATGGGTCGAGAAATTTGGCTGGTTACTTCGGATACCGGTACTGTAGTTTTTGGTTTGGGCCAAGAAGAAGAGGCTGGGATCGTTTTTTTGGGCGGGGGGGCTCTTTGGAGAGTTGGCTAGCTGTGCGCCACGTTTTGCAATAATTGTGTGTAATAACTTATAAGGTTTGTATGTACCGTGAAGGGTTACAACTTACAACTCTATTCGTGAAGGTTAAGATTTGCGTGCAAGTAAGTCGTCGTAACATGAATCAAAAACTTGATGGTAGAATAATAAAAGCAGATGATGGATGATATGAAGAGCAAGATAGATGCACAAGAAATCAAGGTACAGATTACAGATTCTCAGAATCCAGATATTCATGATGCAAGGACCGGGACATACGAGTACAGACTCAGTAGTAAATTTTGGACATTTCAGGAATGCGAAAGGGATACATAGTAATAAGTAGGTAGGTAGCTAGGTAGCTAGGTAGCTAGGTAGGTAGGTAGGTAGGTAGTGATGAAATGAAATGAAATGAATCAGATCAGATCAGCACCAACATTCTTCCTGATCCAAATCATTGATTGGCCGCTTACTACAAACTACCTCCCTCCCTAAGGTATGTATGTAAGTTTAACGTCGTATTGTGTCACCCCGAGTTCCGAAAATGCCGAAATGACAGACCACAGTGACCATACACAACTAAGAATGAGAATATTTTAATTAATTACCTGCCATTACCATTTGTGACTCTGCTGCGGATGCGGATGCGGATGCGGATGCGTATGTGTGTGTGTGTGTGTGTGTGTGTGTGTGTCTGTGTTATGGACTGAATTCATCGCGAGACAGTATAATAAGAACGTAGGTACTGACTGTACTACAGTGTAGCACTGCCCAGGTACATACCGATATGTATGTACTATGTAATCTTACATATACAGTAAGTAAACGTCCTGGCTCAGGTATCAGGGAAGGCATAGGCATGTAGCTAGTAAATAAAGTGTCAATCAATATGGATCTTTTGATTGGAAACAATTGAACCTTGGAATGAACCATCATCTAGGTAGGTAGGAAGATGGATGTTTTCCAAGGTTCATGTATTCCATTTCCATGTCCGGCGCAACCATTATCAAATTGGAATCAAAATCGTTGGATGAGATGAGATGTAGGTAAGTAAGTTGTAACTCCGTAACTCCTAGCCTACCTAGCCTCCTCGCATTATTCTAGCCTCATTTGTACCCAAAGCATCAAATGGTATGTACACCAGAAGATCGTATCGTTGTCATTGCAGCGCTAAAATATTTACCTACGCTTGGCGCTGAAGAGTCTCAGGACCTCTTACAGGAGTGACGAGTCAAGAGTCAAGAGTAGTCAAGACTCAACTATTTCTATTTTTGCCTTTTATCAAATTCCTTGGTAAAATTCCTTGGTAAAATGAAGAAATGAAGAAAGAAAAAGAGAAAGAAATAAATTCGTAATGGATCAATTAGGTAAAAAGTACATATCAATAACCAATAACCAATATAACATAGGTATGTAGATAGCTGGAGATATGTATCAATTATCCATTATCCATTATTATTCATTATCTGTATCTTTTCATTTCTCGACTTTAATTATTGGTAGGTCTACCTATCCATGGATTATTAAGTTACCAACGAACTCATGGTCTTATCCCTTGTTCCGCTTACAAGGAAAGGATATACTGTACTGTAGATACAAACCAGGGATAGTAGGTATTTAATATTCACATCCGTGCTTATTTATTATTATATCTTTCTTCTCTCTCTCTAGCTGGTTCGGCTTCTCTTTTGGCCAGCTCGCACTGTCAGTCAGTCAGTCAGTCAGTTACTCTCAATCTGTCAGTCCGTCCTTAATACCCGCACAGCAAGTTTTGACCCCAAAAGAAAAAGAAAATAGAAAAAAAAAAGAAAACCCAAAACCTTAAAGTGCTTTAAACTTCCAATTAAGCTCAAGCCCACCTAGGACTGAAACTATCGAAAAAAAGACCACATTATTGATCCAGATTCCCAGATATTATTCTAGATGCCAGACATCCCGATTCCCGATTCTCAACTTGCCAAGGATTCTCCATTATTCAATTCCCATATCCACTTTGTTACACTTTCTGACTTTTGTCTCCACCAACATTACCCGCCCGGTATCTTTCCTTTCTCTCTCCTACCACCCACCTAATCATAACCTCTACCTCTACCTCTGCCGCCGATATCTCGTATCTCTACTTCTCGAGAGATATTCAGCAAAATCCTCCCCATCTACCTACCTGTCGGTCGTTTTCATCCACGGATAGAAGCCGTGTATTCATTCTACTAGACTGGATTTCTCGCTATCCCTGTGTTAACGAAAGCCGAAAATGAACAATTGATGAACATGATACCTGATCCATCTTAACTACAATCCGCTGAGTTGTGCTCAATTATTATAACTTCCTATTGCTGGAAGAACTGGGCGGAATCAATCTTGGGACGAAATACTTCTCATCAGCAATTCACCATCTTTTCACACTACATACGATACCTAATACCATCACAAGTTTAACCATTGATCTACGTCATAAAACTATATTCAGAGTGAATAAGGGCACATTCGAAGATATTGATCTCCCAACCGATTGGATTGGCGGCTAGGTGAACCACGAACCTACGTTGAGGAGTTTTAAGGAACTGCCGATTACAATACCTTCATCAATCACAATAAGCAACAAATACGAAACGTCCTTGGTTTCTCACCCATCTCGCCGCGGGTTCCGCATACCTCTATTTCCCATCGCAGTTTCCATACATTAATATTAATACGACCATTTCGACAATGTCACGAAAACCCTCCTCCATGCTCTCATGGTCCAATGCATTACTCTTCTCCCTTGCCATCCTCAATACGATTTCTCCAGTTTTTGCAACTTCAAGCGCTGCATATGTTCAAGGGACAAACTCTGCGGGAGAAACAATTCAACTACTTGACAGTAGAACACCGGCGTTGTTCACAGGGGATTTTGGAGATTGCATGGGTGGACAGAGTTTAATCAATGTTACGACCTTCGATGCGGCTTATTACGCCGATAACATGACCGTTTTGTTCCATCTAGCTGGTAACACGAATTTACAAAATGAGTCGGTAATGAGTAGGTTTTTCTTCATAGATGATGGGTTGGAAGTTGGCTAACCTGTAAATTAGTACATGTTGGTGTGCAAGCATGTAGGTATAATGATCTCCCATGAAGATGTGATACTAACATTTGATTCAGATGGAGAGGATAGATTTGATTTAACCTTCAATCCATGTAATGCGAATTTTGCAAGGTGGGTACGATTTTCTTGTGTCATTCATGACTTAACTAACAAGTACAGTCTATGTCCCATGAATAGCAGCAAACCAATCAATGGCGAAGCCATCATTCCAGTATCTGCATCCGATGTCTCCGGAATTCCTAACATAGCCTTGGTGATTCCGGATTTTGAAGGATCCGCTACTCTGAGGGTGTTCTCGAACAGTACACAAACAGAGATTGCTTGTTTTCAAGCAGTTATGAGAAATGGAGCATCATTTTCACACCCAGTCGCCGTCAGCTCAGTTTTAGGAATATTCGCGGCGATTGCTGTGTTCTCTTCATTTGCCACGGCCATATATGGAGTCAGTGTGCCGCATATTCGAACTCACTACGCCCATTCATTGTCAGTTTTGGTGGTGTTCGAAGTTTTCCAATCGATATTCTTCTCTGGTGCTTTGTCAGTGGACTGGCCAAGTGTTTTGCCAGCATTCTGGAGTAATTTTGCTTGGTCGGCAGGTTTAATTTATACCCCGTCCATAATCAACTCGGTCAATAGTTTCACTGGAGTATCCGGAAATTCAAGCCAAGTCGGTGGTGCCGGGTCTTCTACTATTAACAATAATGGCGGATTGCAACAACAAATATACGGACGTTCTTTGAAAAAGCTGCAAGAGTATAGCCATTGGTCCTACATGGAAAGAGGAAATGAGATGGTGAAGAGAATAGGATCTTTGACAAAGCGTGCGACCAGCGGCAATTCCACTAAAGGATATGACTGGAACGGTAATCCTGTTGGGGCTGGATTGCCATTGCCTGGAAGTTGGTCAAATTTCACAGGAACACTCGCCAACATTGATACTCCGGCAGAGGATGCTTTTTTGGTTGGGTTTTTATGGTATCTAATCTTGATGGTTATTATTGTTGCCGCTGTAATTGCCTTCAAGTTTATTTTGGAAGCATTTAGCAAGATGAAGTGGATGAAGGAAGATCAACTTATATTGTTCAGGAACAACTGGATCAAATTCACCGGACTCATCGTTCTCCGATCAATGCTTATTGCATTTTTTATGATAATGACCTTGTCGCTCTACCAATTTTCTTATGGGGGTACAGCAGGTATTGTCGGGATTACGGCCATCGTCTTCATAATATTTTTCTTCGGCATTCTAGCTCTTAGCTTCTACGCTTGCTACTTCAGGCTGAGATTTGGCAATTACGCCTCGTCTCCTGATCGAATACACTTCCAAAGAAAGAAAGTGATGAAGTTTCTTCCATGGTATGGGGCTATTAGAGAGAGTGGTATGGAAGAGGGTGACAAGGCAAAAACCTCCGGTTCCATCTCATTCTTTCGCGTGCATTACATCGACCAAGACAAGGAGAGGCAGAGTGTACATCAGGATGAGGAATATACTCAACGTTTTGGTTGGCTCTCGGCTCGATACAGAAGGACCCGTTGGTGGTTCTTTGCATTCTGGGTTGTTTATCAATTTGTCAGAGCTTGTTTCGTTGGTGGTGCTCGGGGTAACCCAGCCGCCCAGGTTTTTGGAAATCTCGTCGTCGAGATTATCGCCTTCGTTGCTACAATATGGCTTAATCCTTTCGAGGGTGCCCGCAATACAGCCTTGGCAGTTTACATGCTTGGTATCAGTAAGGTGGCTACTGCAGGTCTATCGGTCGCATTCCTACCACGATATAATGTTGCACGCATTCCCACCACGGTTATTGGTGTCATTATTATAGTCATCCAAGGTTTCTTGACTATTGGTTTACTGATACTTATCGTTCTGGGGGCCATTTCGAGTTACATGTCCGTCTTGCGGAACCGCGAGGAGTTCAAGCCACGCAATTTACACAATATTCGTGCTAAATATTTCGATCATCTGGAACTAAAGGCTGCAGATCTTCCACCCCCACCACCCCCGGAGCCTGAAGAGCCAAAGGAACCGTACTTTAGCGTTACTCAAGTTCGTCGAGCCCCCAAGATAGAAGACGAGGATATTGTACCAGAGATGCCAGAGATGAGAGGAAATCGAGATGCAAACACATCACAACACTCGCTACCTATGGCTGGTCGAAGCAGAGCCGCTAGTATGCGCAGTCAATATTCAGGCTATGGGAACGTTCCATATGGAGCTCGGGTTCATCGAGCAAGTTGGAGTTCCAGGGACTTCCAAAACTGGCAACAGGATGAAATCGCCCGAGGCGATTCTCCATTTAACACACCATCGAGACAACCGAGCGCGCAACATACTGCTAATAATTCTATCTCTATAGCTCCACTTGTACGTTCGAATATATCACAAACGAGCTTAAGGCCAAATACGCCGAAAAAAGAGAAGACGGCCCAATATGCGGATCAGAGGGTGGGCAATGCAAGCTAAACAATATAAATCTGTTACGAATTTATGACAGGTGGATATGGGAAATAAACAAATGTGTGGGTGTAGTTGAGGCGTCTGGAGTATAACCTTCATCACAGCGTGTATAGATGAAGGGTTGCTATTGAATTTATTAGGGTTTGCATTCGGGTAGCTAGCATGACCGAAGGATTATAGACCTTACATTTGTTGAAACATAAAGGCATAGGTACAGCATGGTATGAAGGAGTTATTGAGATTACAGTACTAATTCTTGACGAGTTACTGCTATGAGCAAATCACTCAGCAAAAAAAAACACAGCAGATTTTCTATATGTACCCAATGAGTCTATTCTTGTTGTGCTGGTGCTGGTGCTTCTCTTATAAAATGTTGTGTAGATATATGTTGTTACATTATTACCACACCTTCCTTTCTCCAAATGCATCATTTCTATGATGATTTTAACATTTTCACCTTTCGCCTACTTAGGTAGGTATGCTTTGGTATCTGGTATCCTCACTTTCGAGCGACTGACATGACAGGACGCGAACGCGAAGAACGTGACTTCCTTCCCCAGAAGATATCTCAGTCTCAGTTCTCAGTTCTCAGTTCTCAGTTCTCAGTTCTCTCCCTCTGTATACCTCATTCTCATTCTAACACTCTCAAGTAATCCCCCCTTGTCCATACCTATTTTTCGATCGTTTACAATTGTAATTATAATTTCTTCCTACTTCTACTTTGACTTGTCAATACCGCTTCAGACTTCAGACGACTTCTTCTTTCGGCGAAAATCATCGAAGGCCACTGCCTTTTTTGTGCGCGTGTGCATTCACAGTCGGTTGCAACTCATGCCTAGTGAATTAAACTGGGCAAAATGTTCTACAGTCATGAAAGTAAGCCTTTAATACCTATGCGCTCAACCCTTCCTTGCCCATTTCACAACTTTTGTGCAGTTATATTTACTTTTCTATCATTTCATCCGTCTCCTCATTGATCATATTCTAACACACAATCTGTAGTCCTCACGTCTCGAAAACATGGTGTCGCAACAGTCTGGCTCGTTGCGACACTCGGCAGTAAATCATCTACGAAAAAGATCACCCGGAAAGCTATCCTCGATGTCGATGTCAAGAAAGCCTGTAATACAATCCTTGAACCTGATGCTCCAATGGCATTGCGTCTACAGAGTAATTTGTTGTATGGTGTCAGTAGGGTGTATGGCCAACAAGTTGAATATGTCTTGAGTGATACTATTCATGTCGAGCAGGGCTTGAGGGGATTGGGAAAGAAATTGGCGGGGAGCTTGGATTTGGAGGGCGTGAAGGTCAAGTGAGTTTTGTGCAGTTTGAAGACGACTTATGATGAGCGAAAACTGAATTTTTGAAAATAAAGACCAGCTCAATTGATGCTACTGGATGATCCTGCATTTGATCCAGATATGCCACTTCCAGGTCTACTTCTAGATTATAATTTCAATATCGATGCCGGTCAATCACAAAATCGAGACTCGCAAACTTCGTTATCGATTTCTTCACACCATGGTCGAAGTAGCTCGATCTCCTCTTCCCAAGGTGCTTCGATCATGGGTCTAAATATCTCTTCGAGTCTCAGTGCGGGCGGCTACCAGCTTCCTCTCAATGATCCATTCTCCAGGTCTTCCGCACAAAAGTCTGCTGCCCATGGGGACGTATTTGATGACGAAGCTATCTTGTTTGAAGATGATAATATTTTCGAATTTGACCAGGATGGAGAAATGAGAGATCTCACGACTCAAGATATCGAATCTCGAAGAGCAGCAAGTACTACTATAGTTCCGAGATTTGGTAGTGATTCGGCGGCTAGTGCGAGAGTTCGTAAGGAACATGATGATGCTAGAGCCCAAGATGGAGGTCACGGTCGTATATATGATGAAGATGGTGATATGAACATGGTGTTTGGAGATGATGATGGGGCTATGATGTTACCTGATGCTGAGCCTTTCGGGGCCTTTATGAGTGGTGCTCTACCTGCTCCTGTTCCAGGTCGCGAGCAGTCACTTTCACAGCTCGAAGAGTCATCCTCTGAAAGCGCAGTCGCACCCTCACATCCTCGAAAACCCAAGACCAAGAAACAACTTCCCATCGACCAAACTCAAGAACTCAAGAATTTGGATCTTTCAACCTGGCAAAGAGAGTATGTCGGTATTCAAGATGGTCTCAGTGCAGCAAAGTTGACGACCAAAGGACATGCCTTAGCCAAGAAAAATGCATTGATGTTCGTCATTGGAAATGGCCTCAATGGCGCCGGCATTGGAATTGGTTCAACAAAACTTTCAAGCCCCCTGAGTATGTTCTCTGGCGATGTACTCCTTGTAAAAATTACAGGACGAACATCAGCTTCTGCTAAACGCCAGGCAGACTATGAAGGGGACGATAACGTTTCTAATAAACGGCTTCGCCATTCTTCCGTCGAAGAAGTTCTTCGTGATTTCAAGGACGATGGTGATTTTGCGATTCAAATCGATGACGAACCATTTGGTACTCCGGTTGAGGTGGAAATGGGAAGAGACGCGGCGGACACATTGGCCGATTATCCAAGCAGTGCAATGATGCCTTGGAACCTATCTGCTAGCCAGAGAGCTCGCTCATCAAGTTTACGCCCCACCGCTTCGCTTAGACTTGGTAGCCGAGGGGTTTCTGCCAGTCCTTTGGTGGGAAGAGGTAGTGTTTTACCTAGTGGAGGCGATCTCGAAAAGTTCTCTTCACAGCAAGATGAAATTATGTATGGAAGAAGTGATGATATCAGTACTAATTTGGGTGGGGGAAGTGGTGGTGGTACGGACATAGGTGGTAACGACCAAGCGAATAGGGAGTTCGAAATGTTTGGACCAGCTGCAAATGTGGATACACAGACGGCAGGACAAAGCCAGTGGGTTAGAGACGTCATGGATACCGAGAGCGAGAATTTCCTCGATTTCGTCAGAATATGGATTAAAGAAAGACACGATGAGGAAGAAGATATCTTTGGTGAGGATGGACAGTTGAAGGACAAGAAAGTGGGATTTGAGCAACTGTTTAATCCAGAAACGAACAGTGTGGTTGTGGCAGCCCAGGCATTTTTACATATATTAGCTTTGGCTACGAAGGGAAAAATCTGGGTTGATCAGGATGAAGGTGAGAGTTTTGATGTAGGTGGAAATGGATTGGGTGGGAACATTTGGTTGGGATGTTTGTGAGAGCTTTATGGACGAGTTCGAGGGTGCGACGTTCATCAACTTGAGAACAAACCAACTGAACACGATTAAGTGGCCCAGAGGTAATTTGCTGGATATTTGCTATACACAATAAGGGTATGTATGGTAGAGGATTTGAAAGATGATTGTATGAACGAGGATCGGGGAATTTTCATGGTTGCTACGGTTTGCTAGATAGATATTTTGGAAGTCTTTATGAGGGATGAGTTACGATTGACAAACCACAGAGATATGAAAAAATATATACAACATTAGCTTAGATTATATTTGCTTGAAAATATCCATGGAAAGGTATATGGAAATAAATGAATGAATAATAAAGATACAATTGCTTCAAGTAAACGGCAATCGCAAAAGACCAATGCTATAACACCTGGAGTCAAATAAAACACAATTCTGATAATACAAAAGCGTTGAACTCATCGTACAAATATCAAGACCAATTCCATAAAAGCACGCTGCTTATCCCCTATATATACCCCCAGATTTATAAAACGATGTGAAAGTTGAATATAATATACTCGAAATATATAATTTTGTACTCCAAACCAATTCAAATCATTCAATATAAATCAAACAATGAAACTATACAATTTAAACAGGATTAATTCAAAGTTGGAATAATTATAATTTTTGGATGTTGAGAAGCGCTCCATGAACCCGTACACTCACTTACTGATACCCCCGCCTACTCAAGGCAAAATCTCCACTCCCCTCCAATCCCAACATCTTCCTCTACTCTCAATGCCCTTCGCCATAGCAACATCCCACAACTTCTCCACCGCAAACTCCGGACTAAACAGCTTCCCCTCCTTCACACCGCCCCAAAACTCCTTCGACAACCCCGTTTTCACCGTGCCGGGATGATACGAAATCGCCAGTGCATTATCCCCGTGTCTCGTTTTCAGAAAGTGATCAAACGTCTTTGTCAATGAGTTAACCGCCGCTTTAGAAGCTCTGTAACTGTACCAGCCACCGAGCGCATTATCCGATATGGAACCTACGCGTGCGGACATATTGAGCCAGAGGGCATGAGGGGGGAGATTTTTGGTGTGTGGGAAGAGGACATCAGAGGAGAGATCTAAACGTTTGGGAGGGAGGAGGGGAGAGAAATGTTTGGTGAGGAGAAGAGGCCCGATGGTGTTGACGGCGAATGTATGTTGAATTTGTGAGGGCTCTAATTGCGCGGGGGATTTTTCAGGGTATAGGATACCGGGGATGCTGAAGGCGAGACGGAGATGGTGGGATGAGGGGGGAAAGAGAGATGTGCATTTTGTGGCGGCGCTAGCGATGGTAGATTCGCCTGGTGAATTGTTAGATTTATTATTCGGGACTCTTGTGTTTTTGGAAGTGCGATGATCGATCACTTACTCGTAACATCAACTTCCAATACCGTCAATCTCTTAGGATCCACATCCAAATCCGTCAACATAGACCTCTTGGTTCCTTCAATATCTTTCCTCGATGTTGCCACGACAGGAAGTTGTGTATTTTGAAGGAGGTGTCGCGTTAGGTAGAAGCCAATTCCTCGACTTGCGGGACAAACTAACGCCCATGCCATTTTTTTCAACTTTTGTTTTGCTAGGATTTTGAATAGGCGGGTGAATGGAGGAGGAAAGTCAATTGGGGAGAGGGTGAATTATGGTGTTTTCGTTTGATATCAAAACTTCGATGACAGCATCATTCATAGATTGGAAGGAGACATCCTTACAAGTGGCGGGTGTGGCTTGTCGGGATTTATACTTTGACATCGGGCGATCGATCCTTCCAAGCATTTGAGTTGCATTTTGGATCGGGTGTGTGGGGTGTATATAAAAATGCTGACCGGAGGTGATTCTCCAACCACATTTTAGTCAATAGGTTGAGTTCATAATTTTGGAAAAGGGGAACCTAAGTCTTCTAGCGAGATCAAATGAAAATTGCAAATCTATAATCACAAGAATGACGAGAACTCATTAGATATTCATATCTTTAAGCCATTCGAGAAACCATTCTAAAGAAACGCTGAAGCAAGGTAATAAAATGTCTTCCCATCCCAACACCATGCTCGCTCGCAATTGTCATTGCCAGCCAGCCCAAAACATAGATTATAGTATAATAGTAACAAAGATGAGAACTCTTCCCGAAAGACCATCTATCACAACGCAACATCTTGGAAGCTAGCATTCCCTGGAGTCTGGTTCCCGGATGTATTTTCTTCGCCAGATTTGGTCAAGTCATCTGCTGATACTCCGAATGGTGCTGCCGGCCGAAGGGAAAGTTTCTGTTGTTCTAAATCTGAGGCACGGGACTTTTGCTCTTCGGGCATTGCTGTCTTTTCTTTTTCTTCCTTTTCGTTACCCCCTTCCGAATCGCTACTGGAATCTGCCTCTCGCTTTTTTTCTCTCTCTTCCTTGTTTGGTCTGGGTGTGTCTTTTGCAGGTGGAGTAGGAGGGACAGTTTGACCGTTCCTGCCGTTTGTTGGTGGTGGCGAGGTAGGTGGAGTTGTTACTTGTTCTTTCGGTGGTTCAGTCTGTGCTAGTTGAGGTGGAGGTGCGTTCGAAACCACTTGTCTCTGTTTTGGATCTGCATCAAGATAATATTGCCTAACACCCACGATTCTTCCTCCTCTCTCACAACCATCAACCCATTCTGGCCTTACGACTGGAATATTCATCTCAACAGCTTTCTCCCAAGCTATTCCTCTCCCTTCTGTCGTCACAAAATGTGTGGTATCGATTCTCACACTATCTGCTATCTTTGCCCCAATTCTCTCAACCGCTTTGACAAGACTATCCCTCAAGGCAGCAGGTAGAATGCCAGGCGTAACCGTAATACCACTCAAATCTGTCATTTTGTGTGTCTTCACAACCACCTTCTCACTACTAAATGTTCCTGCACTTGTTCTCAGAACCAGATGAAACGTATATTCCGTATCAACTGCCAAACCACTAATCTTTGTACTCAGCATCTGACTCGGCCTGGGGATGTTTCCAGCCTTCTGTCCATTGCGGAAGAGTGAGAGGGAGATGACATCTGCGGTTGCCAAATCAATAGGATCCCATTCTAGAACGACGGAAGTCTGAGTTGCATTGCGACAGCGAAGAACTGGTGCAGAGGGTTCTGATGCACCGAAGGAATTGAAGATGGAATCTTGGAGAGCGACGAACGACTTTTGGGATCTTTCTTCCGAGACGAGGTTTCGTGCAACGGTGATGTCGACGATACTACCGGAGGTGATATTGGGTGGGAGGAGAATAGATGGGAATTCAATCTGTGAGGGGTATTGTTAGATATGGAAGTTGGGGGGAAATGACATGTGCAATGACCAAGTTGTATGGATGGATGTATGTACAGTTAATTGAATCAATCACTATTCGAAGAATAACTTACGAGACGCTTATCTTGAGTTAATAAGACGGCCACTCCCGCATCGACTTTACCAACGGTGAGCGAAATTAACATGGCGAAATACTCTTTTAAATTTGTGTGACAAAGGTACAGTATTGAAATTCTTTAACATATATGTTGGTTGTTGCGAACTTGCGACTGCTTCGCGATTGCGATCTTCCAAATGTACCTTTAGCTTAGTTAGCTTGACTCCCTGGAAGAGCTCAAAAACCTGTGTTCAGACGGCGCTAATTGGCTAGATTTTGGTACTGTAATCTTACAAGTAGCTAATAAAGCGGGTGAAACATTTATTGATGGTAGAGACATTTATATATAACATAAAATAATATGATGTAAAACATAAAACATAATATATGTATGTATATGTATGTATGTATATATATATATATCTATCAAACTTGGTAACATTCCAGAAGATCTAATAGGTAGGTATAGGTAGGTACTCACTCGATTGTGGTTGGAATGTAGCTTTTAATTTTATATATATTTATTATTTTATATCATTTTCTTTCATTCTCAATGATAGCCCCACCGAATACCTTATTCTTTTATTCCCAATGATAGCCCCACCGAATACCTTATTCTTGAAGTGAATCACATGCTTCCCCTTCATCATAGGGGAGTTCATTGTTTTACTCTCCTCACTTCCCCTCGTTCTATTTCCCACCGGGGTTCTTTTCGTCTGGTTGGATCCATTGCCTGGTCGGTTCGTAATCTGAGATGGATTCAAGTCCTGACTCTTATTCTTGTACCTAGACATACGCATCATCGCGCTCACAGCCAGCTCCGCTTGTTCTTGTATATCATCCATCTTAGCAGTCATAGCCGCTTCCTTGGTAGATATTAACATCGTACCGAATATTTCCTCATCCTTGTTATCCTTTCCCACACCAGCGGGTATCCTCCTTCCGGACAAGTCATAGCCATGCTTCTTCAAGGCCTCTATAACCGCAGTTCTGACCCTCCGTACCATATAGGTTCGTATAACTTTCTTATTCCCTCCATTGAGCTTCGCACAAAAAATCGAGACCCATAAAGGAGAGGTTTTGTTGGTTAAAAGATGTTGGATATGATAATGTTCTGGATGGTGGGTTTTTGAAATCGCTGGAGCTTGCTGGGCGGTATAGGCGTGGACAGGAGCCAGTTTGTAACTAAAACATTGGTCATCCCCTTTGATACCTTTTAGTGATCCATAACCTAGGGCAACTGGTCCGACGATTTCACCAGAGAGTATCATACTCGAGAACTTGGCTGTCACACCAGTTGCAGCTTTTGAAGCCATTTGGAGGATTGATCGAAAGAGTTTTGAGGCGAGAGTACAGTAGTATTTCGTGAGGATCATGCACTACCTAAAGGTAAGGGATCAATTCATATGTAGCAAGTAGTGTTCTCTCTATTTTCTGAACGGGAGACAATGGTTTTGAGAATTGATAAATGTGTTGTATTGGTCATTGTTGTTTTTCCCCAATTGCAATAGTTAAAGTCAAAGTAGTTGTTGAAGGTTAAAGAGTACCTAAAGTAAGAGAAAAGTAAGGTAAAGTATAGTATGTACTAGGCTGGTAGGCTGGTGGGCTAATAGTCTGGTACAGTAGTAGAGCCGTAATAAACATTAGCGAATCATTAGGTAATCACCTGGGCATTACGTAATCATTCCTGGTCCTACGGATTACCTAAGGTCAGTGACCACCAAAATTATGACACTAGTAGAGTAGGTAGTAAACTGCTTATCTAAGGTACCCGACTTTATTATTACTCCTACGTACCAGTCCAGAAAGAAATAATTAATTATCAATTTGGTAAGGTTACTTACTACCTACTTTAACATCGCATCGCCTCTTCTTCCTCTTCATCAAACTTATTCCTTCACAACCACAAAAGATAATAATATCGCAAACCATAACTCTTTCTCAAAACAGATTTCAAAAAACTCACAAGTAGAAGTAAAACAACAGCAAATATGCCTAAGAATAAGGGAAAGGTAAGAGGATACTGTCGTTTTTTTAATTGGAAATATTCCACCCCCACTATCTTGACCTAGGCTGACACGATTGCGAAAAACAGGGAGGAAAGAACAGGCGTCGTGGAAAGAACGAGAACGACAATGAGAAGCGTGAATTAACCTTCAAGGAGGAAGGTCAAGGTACATACTCCTTACAACTACTCTCTACCTCTGATGCCCTTACCGCTCCATCTTCGAAGCGTTTTCACTTCAAATCCAATCAACTAACCGCCCCTTCACACAGAATATGCTCAAGTAATCAAGATGCTCGGAAACGGTCGTCTCGAAGCCCTCTGCTTCGACGGTACAAGACGTCTCGCACATATCCGAGGAAAACTCCGCAAGAAGGTCTGGATCAACCAAGGCGACATCATTCTCCTCTCCCTCCGTGACTACCAAGATGAGAAGGGAGACGTCATCCTCAAGTACAGCGCCGACGAAGCCAGAAGCTTGAAAGCCTACGGAGAATTACCCGAGAGCGCAAAGATCAACGAGACCGATACCTACGGACAAGGCGAAGATGGAGATTGCAACTTCGAGTTCGATGATGATAGAGATAGTGGTTCTGAGTCTGATGACGCTGCTGATGGAGGAAAGGGCAAGGAGATTGATATTGATGATATCTAAATGCCTGGCGGATTAATGTGGTTCCCTCCACGAAGCTTGATTATGGTGGTTAGGGGGATGGAAAGAAAGACTGTCTTCTCTCTCAATCTCGTTGGATTTGGTCATTGTTTCACTCGCTGGATCCCGAGAACCTCGACAGGCATTTTTCCTTCTAGTGCTTCACTCGACTGGCGATATGTGTATAGTGGGAGAGACGTTATACATGTATTGACCAGCAAATCTATTCCCATTCTGCGTAGCATAGACTGAAGGCTATCCGAATATCGAAATAGTTTTCTCATTATAAATATTGTATCTGTGGATGGTGACCCAAATTGAGACTTCATTTAACCCTTAAATGCACAACACGCAGAAATCTTTATATTTCAATTTTTAATGTTCTTGATTGATTTGACTAAAACTCTGTACACTTGAGTTGGCTTCTTTCTATGACATTCATGTTGTCCTGCAGTGGCCAACTTTGACCGAATGTCTTTCCTTGATTTGGCTTTGGCATTCGCTCAATATACTCCAAACTTCACTCCATTGTGGTTTCATTTCTTTTCCAGAGTAAACAATCCACCGTACTAATAACTTCTACCAATCATCGTCTTCTGCTTCGTCATCTGATCAAAATGTTACTAAAAAAAGCGAAATCCAGGAGTATAGAAAAACACTTACCACTATCGCTAACTTTCTGCTTTCTCTTGTTCAAAGCTATTTGCAATGCATCTGCCAAACCGCCTCCGCCCCCTGAAGACGCACCGGCGGGGGGGTAGTCCACTACCTGCAGGTCCAGTATCTCCCCCGGGAACCGCAGCCGCACTTCTGTCTCTAATTTGTGATCTGTCAACTTTCTTCAAAGCCCCAATACCGCCGGCCTTTTGGATGTTTGCCATTAGATTTGCACGGTCACCAGTAGGTTTTGGTGGCGCTGGAACTCCTGATGCATAGCCAGAATCGCGATTTGGAGGTGGTGGTGGAGGAGGAGCTGGTGGCCCATTTCCTGGAGGTGGTGGTGGAGGCGCTGGTGGACCACCAAATGATGGCATGGGGGGCGGAGGAGGCGGAAGAGGCCCTCCAAATGAAGGGGGTGGCCCGGGGGGTGGCGGGGGTGCAGCGGACGATGGTATGGGTGGAGCTGCTGATTGTGGCAGAGGTGGTGGAAGTGGAGCACTCATTTGAGGTAAAGGAGGCGGAGGGGGTGCGGTGTCTCTTGGAGGTAATGGTATAGGACGAGTAGAAGCAGGAGGCAAGGGGGGCGCACTCGGGGATGCTGGAGTTTTGGGGGGGCAAAGGTGGAGGAGGAATATGTGCAGGTGGTATGGCATGGGCGCTGCTTGATTGATGGATATCTCTTGGGGGAGGAGGTGGTACGGGGCCTCGTTGTGGTGTAGGAGGTGGTGCCGTTGTTCTTGTACCTGTGAAAGGGGGAGGGACTCCAAATTTCGAGCCTGATTCCCCTGGTTCGTAATCCTCGATAGGTGTTTTCGCAGGCCTTGGCGGTGGAGGTGGCCCTGGATTGGAAGAAGCATGTGCTCGAGAGGGTGCTTTATTATTGGTATGCGCAAACTTGCCAGCATCTGCGAATGGCGGTGGAGCTGCAAATCTAGGGGGAGGAGGTCCTCTGGGTGGCGAAGGCTCTCTTGGTGGTGTTGGTTCTCGCGGAATATCTGCTTTAGATCGCCGAGGTGCAGGAGGTGGAGGTGGTGCCCCTCGTCCTTGACCAGCCGTGGAATTTTGAGGACTATCAGAACGTGCTCGAGATGCCGCAGGAGGAGGTGGTGGAGGAGGGACCTTATTTCTTTGATTCTCGATGCCACTAGGTGCGGGTATTATGCCTTGCTGAGTTTGTTGCTCTCGAATATAGTCTGCAATAAAATCCTGGTTGTCTCTGATCATATCGTCCGTAATGCCCATTTGCCTCAAATCCTCGCCCCATGTTTCTCGCCAATGAGGATCGATTGCCTCTAAAGCTGCATATTCAGGCTGTGCCGACTTGAAGCTTCCACCCGAGTGTCTGTTATTCTGCGCCGGATGCGCCGGATGTGAGGGTGGAAGTGCATAGCTAGGAGAATCGGGAGGAGTAGGTTGTATCGATGGAGCGGAAGAATGTCGGTGCCCACCAAAGAAACCACCAAGGAGACTATGCTTG
This sequence comes from Ciborinia camelliae, assembly GCA_025890175.1. NCBI lineage: Eukaryota > Fungi > Ascomycota > Leotiomycetes > Helotiales > Sclerotiniaceae > Ciborinia > Ciborinia camelliae. The sequence goes on from JANPYM010000013.1 coordinate 912,897, forward strand.
TGAACTGGAGCAGCACCCCCAAAAGGGTTGGCCTTGGTAGCTTTACTAGCATTCTTTTCCCTATCATTCATCTTTTTCATAAAGGTTTTGGCTTCCTTCTCGTCCACGAAGGACAATCCAGCCAGGCATTCTTCTGTTTCAAAGGTATGAAAGAATGTTCTATCCGAATTATACGACCATGTATCGTATATCTCTTGATCCCATATAACACCTCTATTCGCAGACTATAGTATAGGAAGTTAGCTTTTGATAATCGATAAGGTGCCCGCGGCTAGCATGGAGGGGAATCACGAACTGAGACATCGACGAGTTTTATCCAGTAAGTATTTCCAACGAGATCATTCGCAAGTACTGCCGCTCCTTGTAGACCAGTGTATGTCCATTTATGACGATTGGGATAAGCAATATATAAACGGGCCACCGCTACAGCCTGGATTTTGTTCGAGGCCTTTGGTACCATGCGTTTGACCGTCTCTTTATCATCTTCTGACAATATGGAAGGCATTTTGTAGGTTTAGGGATAATCTACTAGTCCCGATGGATTTTCTCGAGTCTATATCGTATCTGTCCTGCTCCTATTATTTGTATTTTCGAAGAACTTATGGAAACAAGGTTCGGTCGTGTGGGAGATTGCTCTCGTGTTGGTAGCACTTCTCACACTTTCTCTTAAGCATTGGAAAGTAGGGATGATTTTGCGATGATTCGTTTTCTATCGCAATGAATTGAAGTAGGGAGTTGGACCAAAAAGTAAAGCGAATGATACTGGTCCTTTAGGTAGCCAAATTGCGCAGCGATTATGTGCTTATTCACAGTTCAAGGTTCACAGTGATTGAAACGGTGAATGTCAAGTTGGGCACAGATGTCCGGGTACAGTACTAGCTGGAGGTGGTAGGTATGGTTGCTTTATCGGTAATATTATATGGGTAATAATGGCTGCTATGGACAGTCCAGTACGACAAATGCCAAGTAATTCAGCCACTGATCGGGGCAAAGCCACAAAATGTTCCGATCCTCAAAGAAAACGAATGGATGGATGGATGGATGGATGAGATGACAATTCCAAAATCTTATTACCTTCCCTTCGTCATTGATGAATGCGAACCCCTTTCATTGATATTACTCTGGAAACGCGCGTACTGATCACAGGCATATCTATCTATCTATCTATATCTATGTCCCTTGAAATCTTCCAATACGATAAGATATCACAACCTAGCAGGCAGTTTTTGAGTTCAATCCGTCCAATACCAACGATACATCCATCCATCCATCTCTGTACGTACGAAGGACTAACCGAGTTGCATTGAAAGGGGGATTGGCCACTCTTATTTGCGGGGATATCAACATGCACAAGATACAAGATATGGTGCACACCTGCATCGTATGTTCGAGAATGACAGGAGTTTCATTTCGGGATATTGTCCTTGCTAATCATGTATGTCCCACAATGTTTCCACCATCAGACGTTTCCTGGACTATTCCATCCCATCCTCCTAACGCCAACCATCCATGAGTCCTCCCTTCATTACATTTCGTTCGGAATGGTCGTAGAATTCGTGTAAGGTCCTCAACAGTCTATTGGATCAGTTTAACCTATCAAATGCAGTATGGGATAGGTAGGCATACCAAAGAGGTTTACTTGTTTAAGGCAGCAGTCTTTGCTTCACGGTCCGCCTTTGACCCCTCTGGCTCTGGCATGCTGTTGGGAATAACAGGACCTGGGTTTGCCTCGTGATGATGGAATTGAACTTTCTCTCCCTTCACTTCGCCTTGATTGTGAAGAGGATGATCGCTAGCATTATTATCGGTCTTTGAGGATGAGTTCTTCATAACGTGCTCAGTTACTGCACCAGCTTCGTGGTGGTGAGTTTCATCTGGACCGGCAGGCATGATGTAGGATTATTATTTAATGATTTAGTTGACTTTGGAAAGATTCGTACTAGGTAGATTCTTAGATTGTAGAATTAGATTATTGTTTGAAGACAACGTACTTAAAAACGTTAACAGGATTCTTTGATTTCCGAGTCTCTATATAAGCCATATATAGCCATATTGCCCCTCATGACGTAGGCAAAGAAAGGTAGGTACGTTCGTGGGCCACAGACGAGGATCCGGCTTTTTTGTGTTAAGATAACTTTGACTGCCAATAACGACTATAATTATTGCAAACGGTAGGTAATATTTAATATTATTTTCAAAGTTTTTAGTAAATTGGATAGCCATTAATAAAATACGTTATTTTTTAACCTTTTAAAACAACTCATCTGAAACCAAACCAAACCAAACCAAACCAAACTTGAGGTGGTGAAGTGCTATACCAGTTGCGGCACGGGGATATCGTATCGCTGAAATCTACCTACCTACTACTTCTGACATCGTGTGTAGTTCGCGTCAACCTGCAAATGATCAATGCGCCATGATCCTCCAATGTCTTCAGCAAATGGTGGACAGCAGCCCGTAAAGCTATCACTGCCATTGGTAAGTTGGTCAATCTAGCTTCTCATGAATGGAATGACATGGCATACTAATAAACTGCAGAAATACCAACAAGAAATATTTCAAGAGCTTCGACAGAAGGATGAACTTGTCATCCTTGCTCGCGGTCTCGGTCTTTTTAGACTTGTTACGAACCTCCTTCATTCATATGATGCAGCCGGAAATAATCTAATAATATTGGTTGGTGCCGATGATCGAGAAAATGGATGGATTGGAGAAGCCTTGGCGGAGCATGCTGCTATCAGCATGGCCCCAAAAGCGCGGGGCCTCTCTGTAGTCAATACGGATCTCATGACTGTTGGCACAAGAGAGAAGATGTATGAGCAAGGAGGAATCTTTAGCATTACATCTAGGATTCTTGTTGTCGATCTTTTGACCAGCTTATTGGATCCAGAGACCATCACAGGTTTGGTAGTCCTACATGCAGATAAAGTTGTAGCTACATCGTTGGAGGCTTTCATACTACGAATTTACAGACAGAAGAATAAGGCTGGGTTTCTCAAGGCCTTCTCGGATAACCCAGAACCATTTGCGACTGGATTCTCGCCACTATCGACTATGATGCGAAATTTATTTCTGCGAAATGTTTCAATATGGCCTAGGTTCCATGTAAATGTCGCGCAAGCTTTGGAAGGCAAGAAAAAGGCAGAGGTCATTGAACTCGAAGTTTCGATGTCTGACTCGATGCGAGATATTCAAAATGCCATAATGGAGTGCGTAGAGGTTAGTGTTGGAGAACTGAAGAAATCGAACTCTGGGTTAGATATGGAAGATTGGAACGTCGATAGTGCTCTGCACAAGCAGTTTGACATAGTCGTTCGGAGACAACTTGATCCAGTATGGCATCGAGTCAGTTGGAAGACGAAACAGATTGTCAATGATTTGACCGTTTTAAGAAGGATGCTACATTCTCTATTAACATGTGATGCGGTCTCATTCAATCGCCAATTAGATTATATTCTCGCTACACACAAACCTCCCTCGGGATCTATAAGGCAAAATCAATCCCCTTGGCTATTCCTTGATGCAGCACATGTCGTATTTGACACTGCAAAGAGACGGGTATACGCAGGCAAGGCTGCACGGACGGAAGATGCTGATTCTCTAAAGCCAGTGCTCGAGGAACAGCCAAAATGGGCAGTACTGGCTGAAGTGCTAGATGAGATTGACCAAGATCTTTATTTTAATCCCGTCCCATTGGATGATTCGAATGGCACAATCTTGATAATGTGTACAGATTCAGCTCAATGTTGGCAGCTGCGAGAATACCTTCAAAGTATGCACGCTCGTCCAGGAACAGACGAGAATGATGAGGACGAAGAACAAGAGCCATCGGCAGAGATCATGATGAGGCGAAAACTGCGTAGCTATTTAGAATGGAAGAAAAAGTTCGCCAAAACCAGCGCGACTCTCTTCGAAGAGAATCAAAATGCACTAAACGGCGTCAGCAACACAAACAATGTTACGAACAGCTCCCGAGGTAAAGCTCCCGAAAATAAAAGGAGAAGAGTAAGAGGTGGCGCTTCAAGCTCGGGATCAACACGTGCCACAAATGGCAGCCTTCAAGCAGCAGAAGATAAGCCACTTGAGGTTGCTGAACTAATGTCAGAGATAAAACCTACGGAACTAGAGGCATTACAAAAAGAAGAAGTCGTCGCAGATCCTCTGGATGACATGGAAGATTATTATCAGCTGTATGAGATGAAGGATCTCGTCGTGGTTCATGCGTACGACGGGGATATGGATGAGCATATTCTCGAAGAGGTGAAACCACGGTATATCATCATGTATGAACCCGATACATCTTTTGTTCGTCGAATAGAGGTCTATCGCTCTTCGCATAATGATCGGAACGTACGAGTATACTTTATTTATTATGGCGGTTCAGTGGAGGAACAACGCTACTTATCGTCCACTCGCCGAGAGAAAGATGCCTTCACAAAACTTATCAAGGAAAAGGCCAATATGTCTCTTGTACATACTCTCGATGCGCATGGTATCGAAGATCCACAAGAAGCTTTCCTTCGTACAATCAATACCCGTATTGCGGGTGGAGGACGTTTGGCGGCTACAGCCCAGCCACCACGGGTGGTAGTTGATGTCCGAGAATTTCGCTCCTCACTTCCATCTCTACTTCACGGTCGTAACATGATCGTGGTGCCTTGTATGCTTACCGTCGGAGATTATGTTCTCTCCCCTAGCATCTGCGTGGAGCGTAAATCAATCAGAGATCTAATTTCATCGTTTAAAGACGGCCGTCTGTATAATCAAGCCGAGACTATGCTTGAACATTACAAGTCACCTATGTTACTCATTGAATTTGACCAAGGCAAATCTTTCACCCTCGAACCCTTTGCAGATCTCTCAGGTTCTCTATCGTCCGTATCGGCCGCAAACGCATCATCTGATCTTCAATCCAAACTCGTACTTCTCACTCTCGCATTTCCCAAGCTCCGAATAATCTGGAGTTCCAGTCCATATCAAACTGCGGAAATATTCGAAAGTCTTAAAACTCAAGAACATGAACCGGATCCCATACAAGCAGTGAAAATTGGACTTGAGGGGGGTGCAAGTGCTGATGATCAGGCTTTTAATCGGGAGCCTCAGGATATGTTGAGAGTGGTACCTGGTGTTACGGGAAAAAATTTGGGAAATTTGATAGTTAAGTTAGGGAGCATTAAGGAAGTTGCTAATGCGAGTCTGGGGGAATTGGAGCCGGTGGTTGGGAAGGAGGCTGGAAGGCAGATTCATGGGTTCTTTAACAAAAGTGTACTTGAATGATGTGGCTAAATTTGGAATAACATGGAGGGGTTTAGGTAGTCGTAGATGCCATGATTAGTGGCTATTCTCCATACCAACACCTATACATGATGAGTATTAACGGATGCGGCAAAAGTTCACCATGAAAATCAACATCAGACTAACACTTCAGAAGAAATAAACACTCAAGCGCTTCGAAAATCGAGCATTGTGGAATCAAAACCACACCGGCTAGTTTCGAAGCACAAGCACAAGCACAAGCACAAGCACCAGCCAACGTTATCTTTCGAGAACCCACGTTCCGTTCTCCACCTTTCGTACCGTTTTGCTCCATTAAAAATGTCTAGGAGAGCAGAATATTGCAGAGTGACTGTCACAGTGCGACATGTATGTAGTGACACTTTAGTTTGGCGTTGAAAGACGGAAATTGGATTATGCTATCAGGATTTGAAACTGGATACAACCTTGGAAGCATCCACGACTCAAGAAGGTTGTCGAGAGATATCGCGATGTAACCACACTTATGTGTGCGCATCTATGGAGGGATACGTCATAATAAGTCAATGAACAATCAAACAATACATACTGTACCTACCTACCTAGTACCTACCTACCTAGTACCTACCTAGGTAATCAAGCAGGAAACAGCTCGGGAACATCCATCCCGTACCCGTCCTTCCACATTCAGAAAAAGAATCTCAATTGACGCCATGGATCAGCACCTAAGGTTATGATAAGTGAAATCCAAATCCACCATTCCCCTCTTGGTTATTAATGAAAAGTTCCAAAGGGTTCATGTGGCTAGTGACATTGAAATGGATATCAAAGCACACATGCAACGCCACACACACAATTACCACTTATTACGGTAAACAAGATCATCGCATGGATATGGATAACTGTATTTCCAAGGCGTTAAAACGGCATTTGAAAAGACGCCATGCCTTGTTTTTGGATTTCAAAGTCTAAGACTACTGTACCTAGGTAGGAGTAAGTGAAGGGGATTAGTCAGCAGGATTAGGTTTATAAGCTTAGGTAGTTCATGCACTATCGCCCTTAGGGGTATGGTGCATGGTTCAGTGGTAGAGCTCTCCATTTTAATTCTAGCCTATTTTCTGTAGGTAACTTGAAAAATGCGAGACGTAACCAATGAGATCAAGGGATGGTGAGTGAGATGCGATTAGATCTTCTTCTTTTGGCAGCACGGGAGAACGGGAGAAGGAAGAAAGCAAGGAGTGAATGTGACTGAAGGAGAGTGAATAAAGAAGTTCTACCTAGCGTGGAAAAATAGGAAAAATTCAAGGTTGTGACGTCACGCAGATTGATATCATATCATCTCCAAATTTTAATGGTCCATGGATATCTTTGCCGTCAACTGGTATCTTTCTAGGTAGGTAGTACGTAGTAGGTATTCCAAGGTTGTTACATCAAATGTTATGGTATGCTGGTATGATGGTATGATGGTATGACGCCATGAAATTGTTTGATTGGAAAGGATGGAAAGTCAAGTTTTGCTTTAAAGGTGAAGGTGAAGGTGAAGGTGAAGGAATATATAGAGAGGGTACGTTCTCGTTGATTTCGATCTCTTTTTCTTCTCCATATCAAATCAAATCAAATACACATACACATACACATACACATACACATACACATACACATACACATACATACAATCAATCGATTATATCAACAAATAATCCAAACGCAATAATCTCGAGATCTTCTTGACGTTTTAATCAACAATCCTTTACCCATACACCAATACAACAACTCAAAGTAACTCCTCAGTACAAATCAATTCAAAATGGGAGCCGTCGTCTCTTGTGTATGTCTCTCTCTCTCTCATCATATCATATCAAACATATCAAATAAGAAGAACACAAGCTGATACCCTCGATAGATCACAGGCATGTTCCGCGCCATCGGTGCTGGTCTCATGTAAGTAATCACCACGATAACCATCCAAGAACACATTACCCACCCATTCAGGCTATCTCCACACCAAAAAACAACAAATTCTAACGTAATAAACAGGGCCGTCGTAAACGGAATTGGAGCAATCCTCACCGGAATCATCAACGCCATCGTCGCATTCTTTGATGTCCTCATCTCCTGCTTGACATGCGGGAGCTGCGGCGGTAGGAGAAGGGGGAGACGAACCACTAGTGCTGTTTAGGGTGATCCCTTGCCTTTGCGCGGGGGGTTGCTCTAATAATTATTCATACTTGAATCTATCGAGCACTGAGAGATCATTGGGAGATGGAGGATAGAATGGGGGATGTTGGAGGAGCAGATTCGAGATGTGAGATGCGAGATGCGAGATGCGAGATGCGAGATGCGAGATGCGAGATGCGAGATGCGAGTTTGCTTTATGATACCTGATGGATGGATAAATGGGAAGATGGAGAAAAGGAGAGAACGTTTTTCGATTCGACTCGATACCCGGTTTCTTTTCTCTTAATATTGGCGAGGGGGAGGGAGAGATCATGGTTACTTGCCTGCGGCTTTTCATGTGCCAAAGATGAAATGAGATGAGATGATAGGAATGATTATGATATACTACACTACACTACATACTTCGAATTACTTGTCCTTGTGAACGTGAATGCGGGTATGAAATCGCACTTCTGGGTAAATATACTGTCAACCCTATGCAGCATCAAATCATCCTCGCTTTCCACAAAGCGAGATATTTCGACATGTTTTCTATACTCCCAAGGGAGAGGTGTCCCTTATTATATAAACATCAATCTCTCTCTACTCGTTTTGAGGTTCTTGATGCTATCCACAAAATTCCCAACTCTCGTCTCCTTGCCTGTGGAATCATTATTCAAATACATTTGACCATTCATTCTACCAGTGGGTACACGGATTTATAGAGCACTTCCCAGCCTCCAAAAAATCATAATTCAAGTCGCCTCCAAGAAGGATAAATTCATAAGGAGGGTGTGATGATTTTTGTATATGTGATTTGAAAGATATTTGATGAGATTGCTGGATCAATGGTCAAAACAGGTCATTGGATCGAGAAGATGGGGTTGCCAATGTGGTTGTGGTAAAGTTTGAGGATGTAGTTAGCCGATTGGAAGCTATCAAGCAGGTATTGTGATCAATTATAATATATGAAGTCTGTAGTAAGAACAACTAGAAATCAGACGGTATGCCCATACTATATATGTGTCTTATAGTCAAGTAATTCAATATATCATCCGATGGGCGGCGTACAATGCTTGCGATTAGGAGAGTAGATATGGGATGGAGTCACGCGAGTGCAAGCGAGGATATAATTCCAATGTTCATTATTTTGATTCTATAGGTAAAGCATATACAATCATTAGGAAGTTTTAGATGAAGCAATTAAAGTTATAGAAATATTCTCCCTTCTTTCTCTACAGCACAGTACAGTTCAGCTAACAATATGATATCTCCCTCATAACGTTTAAAATTTAAACACCGACCTTCACCAGATCCATGAAAAACTCACATACAAAAGTCAAGTCTACCTAAGATCCATGCTCCCCATCCTAGATCCAAAAGTTCTCATGCCTCGATAATCCTACCCCCAAAGAAAAGCCCCAACTCCACCCCCTTCTGCATCTCCCTCCCCCACCCTCATACTCTCCTCACTCACTCTCGGAGCCAGCCTCTGAATCTCCCTCATCACCAAATCCATATCCATATCCATATTCTCCATCCCGGTGGTAGCCGCTCTCTTCCTATTTCTCCCATCGCCTCTCCCACCCCTCTCATCCCTCTCACCCACCTGCTCACCATTACCACCTTCCCCAACACAACCTATAATGCTCGATTTCGGACCTCTCCCACCCAACCCCTCACCCATTTCAATCTTATCCCTCCCTCCAAACCCCATTCTACCAAACGATCCCAAATTATCAAAACTTCTCGCAATTCCCCCTAGTGTCCTCAAAAGAACATCCGTATCCCTCTCAATAATCCGCATTCGAACATCGAGCTCTCTTTCCCTCGAGCTGCCCATCCCCATTCTCATTCTACTTTTCCCCCCAAGATCCATATCCAGTCCATCTACACTATGATCATTAGACGCGAGATCGAGTCGAGGATATACAAAGGGTTCGCTATTCGGACGTGTGTGATGGGACTTTTGCCATTTCCCTGGAGATGGGGAGGCATGATTATGTGTTGAGATACTGGGATTGGAGTGCTGGGTTTGGGTAGAATGATGCATGTAAACCGATTTTCCCATATCCAAACGGTGGAGAGGTTTTGTAGTGATGAAACTAGGGCGAGGAAGACGTGAGGGCGAGGGAACTGATGGAGTTGGGGAGAGAGGACGAGTGAGGTTAAAATTGGATTGATGAATCTGACCGACAAACGGTGGAAGATCAGCAACTAGCATTATGTTTGATGTTGATAGAACGATGGCTTTTTGCGAGAGCCGTTTCGCTGATCGACCTGGAGGTCCGATGGATTTGGGATTTGGGCTTGAAGAAGGTCCATCCTCGGTTGGAGATGAATCCGGAATAGATTGGGTGGAAATCCTGTTCTCGTTTGTTTTGTCCAAGCTAGAATTTTTGGAGCGAAGCGAAGCTAAGTCTCTCTCCTTTTTTGCTCTCACTTTTTCCCAACGATGTATCCCTGCCGCTTGTTCTGCCCGCTTTTCGTTACTGCCAACCTGTGGGCTATTAACCGACAAACTTGTCATTGGGCTGATGGCTTCAGTCACGGGAGTACTACCAGGCTCTACAGCGCTAGCCAGGGTAGATTGCATGAATTTCTCGGCTTGAGGTGAAGCCAGGGATGGCCTTTGTGTATTTCCTCTAAAACTCTGAAAATCGATTGTCTCCGCAGTCCCAAAAACGGCTGGTGGCGTCGATGAACTAGTCTTGAAGCTATCAGGTGTAGATTTGAGAGATTGTCTAATGCCTGTTCCAGTAGTTGCGACACTGTGAATAGTTGATATTGATTTGATCACTTTGTGGGTTTGATAGGTAGGTTTGACGTCGAGAGAGGGTGTCCTATTTATTACTCTCAATGGACCATCGGATCTGTGTCTCCATAGAATGGGACGGCTCACGGAGTTGAGGGATTTTGTTCGATGGCTATCTACTAGGGTCACTTTCAATGTGGGACCGGAAAAGGGAATGGCTTTCGATGAATGAGGCCTAGGTCGTATCTCTGGAGCATCATGATGGTTATTTCCGGTAGGAGTATACACCTGACTAGTTCGATGAATATACCCATTTTGCAACATCGCTTCCTCAGATCCTGGTCTCGTTATCACTTTGGTCAGAGTGCCTGGTCCCCAGGTATTTCTCTTGGAGCTCGAAGGTTTTCTATCCAGTGTAGAGATGGCAGGCGGACGTGGAAGGGAATCTTCGACATTACAAACTGGTTTGTGAACAACAATAGGCCCCCTATTGAATTTCGAAGTACATCCTAATTGCAAACCAGAGTTTCCAGACTGAGGGTGGGTCGGCAATCTTTCTATATAGTCATGTTCTAGCGGTATTGAAATCGCTATATATTGTACACCCTGACGAGTTTTAGCAGCAATGGCAGTATCTGGAAGTCTCAAGTACTGATTGGAATTAAGATCTTTCTTCTGTTTCCTACGAAGAAGACCGAACCTTTTTCGTGGAGTGGTTGGCGGGTGAGCGACTAGATTATGCGCCGGAGGATCGTATGACATGAGAAAGTCAGATAGATCCTTCATGGTTTCTCTCTCGTGGCGCGGTGATGTTGTATCCAAGGAACCATAACTTTGGCTAGTCGTTTGGCGAGGTCTCGTTTTCACACTCGATTTAATTCCCGAACTGTTAAACCCCCTTAACTCTGGTACTGTATCAACCGTGTCATGATTATGAGACCTGCTCGTGCGGCGGCGTGATAATAGTGTGGGGTTGATAGATGATGGTGTTCCCATGGAATGAGGTCTTGGGGATTTAATATCTACCAAACGTGGAGGTGGCGTTTTACTACCTATTGTTGAATCCATCTTGATGATTGTATATACTGAATGAATATCATGTTAGACAAAACCTGTGAGTTCCCGGAACCAGAAAAGCTTAGTTTGGAGAGGATCTACCAAGAGCTTAACTTTTGCTAGAGCTCTAAGTGGATTGGGCTAGTCCAAGTGACATCAGCTAATGAAGCAGTCCCCAAAAATTAACATGGTGGGGTTCTCAAGTTGTGAGAAATGAATCAAAACTCAGTTGAAGGGTCAAGGAAAGAGCCCAATCTTATTATATCCGTGCCAATTGAGAGATAGAAGTCGATAGCCCAGATCTACCCCATCAACGCAATGCAAGGAGAAATCATTTCCCTGCACCACCCCGAGGTTGTGCAGATGCTGGCTGAATAATTTTACAAATTAACAACAGTAGAGTACATCGTATTTGAAAATTTTGAGGTTAGCGGAGGTTTAATGGCTTTTAATTACATTGGCTATACCCGGTGGTAGGGACGACTAAGTTTTGCCATGAGTAGATTTTCCCAACGGAACTTCTAGCTTCGAAGACGGGCTGATGATAATGATGATGATAATGATGAATTGACATTATGATAACGGGGCGCTGCATGACATACCATCAAGTCCTGTTGTATCACTGTACCATACTCTTTTGGCCGTGATCCGAATATGTACAATCGAATAATGACGCTAGCCATAGAGACATGTTTGTCTTCTTTTATCAATATCATATTCCATGCCACATAAATCGATCAGTCAATAGCTCCCAACGCATCCCCGAAATCTCATTTCGAACAAAACCAGAAATACATGCAAAATATCCGGTAAGGCAAGGTTTGATCTACAACACAAGAACGCAGAGATTGCTAGCTTATGGCGGAGAGATTGACCACGCATGAATCACGATAGACAAAGTAAATATGAAACTTCAATTATAATCACCGAATTCGGAAATCTCAATTAACGCCATTACGCCAAGTGTTACCTATTACGGATATGTATAAAATGACAGCCATGTGAGTCTGGGAAAATGGTGAGACATGCGGGAACGAGCCGAAGGATTCGGGGGAGGTGCCGATGCCGGTGGTGAGTGGCTTTTGATAGAAAACTAATGGGTAAAGTTGAGTCGTGGAAGTTTTTAGGGTGGTTGAATTGATTTCAATATTAGAAGCTTTCGCCATCTTGGCTCTTTGGGGTGGATATTAAAGCTGTCACAATCACCAAAATGCAACTATTTTCTACCCACGAACATCTATCAGATCTATCAGATCTACTAAGAAAAATGTCCCACAAGCGTACACTTGTCTCACACGTGCGCCATTCGCCATGCTATGATATTTTGTTGCGCCAAGCCATGCAATGTCCCAACCTTTAAAAATAAATCAAAAATAAATTCATGCTTCCCTCACTTTCTTTTAGGTGGTTTACGCTGAATAAAGGGGTCTGCCGGCGCCCTTCTACGCGGAGGAGGTGGTAAATTAGATTTTGGGGTCCGCGCTGCTGCCGCTGCCGCTGCAGCTTTGCTTGCTTGTTGTGCTTGAAGTGCAGCTTCCAAATCCACCCCCTTGAGTAGTGAAAAGGCTGTTGCTGCAAGGTCTGTTTCCGGGGTTTGAGTCTATGGAGGTTAACAAATAGATCACACAAAAGAATTTACGACTGGTACTAGGTCAGTCTTTCGGTCGACTCACCTTCCTCTTTTTCTTCTGAATATCATCTTTTTCAAGTTCTTGTTCTCTCAGCCTCTTTCTCTGCTCAGCCGTCTCAACGTTTATTGGTGTCATTCCACCATGGCCATTCACCGGCGTTGTGCTACTACTACCCGATACTGACCCCCGGGAACTTCGATTTGGGGGAGCATCTGTAATCTCGATATCGCTGTCGCTCTTCTCAGATGGCCGCCTAGAAATATTTCCATTGAACTCAGAGGGTGGCTTCGAATATTCTATCACTGGTGCATCCTTCGACGTCGGCCTTGACAGCAGTCCCATGATATCACCGCTTGTATACCTCCTGCGACCTTTCGCATCTTGAATAAGCCTATTCCAAAATTCACCTTGCTCTAATGCTCTAGAATCTCCCAAAACCCACAATGACGATTTGGCTCTAGTCAGACCGACGTTCATACGTCGGATATCGTTCAAAAAACCAATACCCCCTGAAGCCTTGGCACGAACACAAGAAAATATAATGATCTCTCGCTCTCGACCTTGGAAAGCATCAGTTGTATTGAATTCAATCTCTTCGAAGATGTCATCTCCAAATTTCTGCCCAAAACGTCGTTTGAGTTCGTTCAATTGAGCCTTGTAGGTTGTAATGATACCGATTTTACCTCTGAAATCATAAGATCTATAATCTGTCTTGAGTCGTTGATAAAGCTGAATAGCAGCATTCAACTCAGGCACGTTGATGAGCGAATGTCCTTTATTCTCTTTGCTTTGAACACCCACAACATCAAAGAATCGATAAGGTCCAAGAATCGAGCTTGCGTGCCATGGCTGAGCCCGCAATTGTGCCATTCCCTCTCCATCGATGAGACGACTGTTATAAAACTGTTGGCTTGGGAATCGACTGATCTCAGGATGCATACGATACTGAGTGTCAAGTAGGTGAACATCGTTAGGGTGGTTGCGCTGCATTCGGACGAAAAGACTCTGTTCATAGCCATAACTCTTTGCCAATCGCGAGAGAACGGTTGGAGGTAGTTGCTCAGGATCTCCGACCAAGATACATTTCGTGGCACCGTATTTAAGAGGTATCAGGGCGCTTAGTTCGATACACTGAGCGGCTTCGTCAATAATGACCGTCTCGAACTCAACATTGACATTTCGTAGGAAATCGTGTCCAGATCCACTGAGTGTAGCACATAGAACATGAGCGCCATCGATAATTTCCTGCGTAAAATGGCGCCTGCTGATCTCGTTTTGCCGAACCTTGTTGTCACTTTCCTTGTCTTCGTCAATTTTATTTCCGATATGTGCTTGCTTTCGCTTAAGCTCGTCGAATTCCCTTTGCAGTTTGAGCTCCGAAGTTTTGTCGCCTTCAGCGCGACATTTGTCCATTTCAGGCCTTAAAACATTGAGCCTCTCTTTGATAAGCCCCGCCTCTTTGTGTAGCTTCTCTCGATCACTCAATTGTCCCTTTTTGGATTCTTGGTCTCCTTCGAGCTTAATCCTAACCAGCTCATCAAGTGTTACATCCTTGACAGTAGAATTGATGGCATCACTTCGCCCAACACGGATGACGTTAATCTTTTGATGCGAGCCGCTGAGAGGCAATATTCCCTCCTTCAGTCGAAGAACCAATTCATCAACAGCAGCGTTACTGGGAGCGCAGATAAGTAGCTTTTTCTTCGGTGCTTGAGCTTGGGCACCTGCAACACCATTTTGGCCGTGTGGCCTGACACCAACTTGTTGTGCTTGCTGCTGAAGCACTTGGGAGAGTAAAGCGCCTACCATAGCGATAATGGTCTTGGTTTTTCCTGATCCCGGTGGACTGGTACTGTTAGCTATGCAATTTGAGGTAGGATAGAATTCAATACATACCCTTGGATCAAGGTAAAACCATCATTGTCATTGGCAGACAAAATAGCTTTGGCTTGCCCATTGTTGAGCTTATATCTGGTTGAAATTGAAGCAATCTTTTCATCAGAATATTTCTGTAATGGAGAAGGTTTCGCCTCCAGAATTTCAGTGCATAGGTCATAGTATTCGAGACTGCTCAAGGCCGCAAACTCTCGCAAAGTTGTAGTCATGTCAGTAATCTTGAGGGTATATAACTTGCCATTGGGCACAAAACAGTCAAGAAGCTCGGGACGAATATCTCTGCTAACTCTGTATGTGA
Organism: Ciborinia camelliae; assembly: GCA_025890175.1. Taxonomy (NCBI): domain Eukaryota; kingdom Fungi; phylum Ascomycota; class Leotiomycetes; order Helotiales; family Sclerotiniaceae; genus Ciborinia; species Ciborinia camelliae. Next base: position 927,943 of record JANPYM010000013.1, read on the forward strand.
CTTCCACTGCATCGCGCTTACGGGTTGTTCTGAAGACACGAGCTAGACAGTGTGGTGCTTGCTTGTCTTGAAGTGGAGTTGGGCTTTTAGATAAGAGTACAATGTCTTGTTGGTATAGCATAAGGTCTCTTTGATTAGAAATTGGCATAGTCGTGCTGACTTCCATGAATTTATCAACGGACAAACGATTTAAAACCTTTATTTCTATAGGTTTATAGTTGTTTTCCTCTTTGGCTGTCAGCAACGACCGCCATACTTCCGATATGAGCAAAGGCTTGAAAGTATCTTTATAGAGTCCTAAATCGAGAAAACTGTCCGCAATCTTCTTGCAGACGTTGTTGCTTGGGGGATCCTCGCCCTCATGGAAGATTTCCCAATTGAGTATCTCGAGATATATGATATCCATGTTTGGCTCCAAACGAGCACGAAGATCCTTCTTTGAGTACACCTTCTTGGTCTTTCGTACTGGACCCGTGGCTTGTAAAAGATTCTTTTTTCTAAGTTCCTCATACTCTTTGACTTTCTTCGAAGCCTCCCGACTCTTAGTGACAAGCAAGTTCGTATCGGAACCATCATCATCATCCGAATCTTCGTCGGATGATCCAACCATTATCTCACTCCGAACAGGCGCATGATCTTTACCTGCTACACCGCTCAAATTCTTTAGGCCAGATCCCTCACCCTTCACCAGAGCTGTGGGGGCTCGAAGGGCTTTTGCTTGTGCAATAGCAGCTGCATCACGCTTCTTCTTTTCTTCTGCATCTCTACGGCGCTTGTCCTTCCAATCTTCTGTGGCCTGGACATTCTTTGCTTGTGGCTGTGCTCTCATTTGATCCATGATACTTTTATGGTGTTCAGAAAGTGTAAAAGGGGCCTGTGAGGCTCTGTTAGACTGGGTAATGACTGGCTCGTATTTTTGGCCATCTCCAGCCTTTGACCAAATATCGAGCGAGGTTTGAGTTTGGCGTTCCTTAATATTGGTCGTCGGCTCATGTTTTACACCTCCTGCTGACTTCGACCACGAATCGATTCTTGATTGTTGTTTGTTAGCCGTTGTAGAGAAACTCTCTACAATCTCCACGCCTTTATGTTCATCAAGAGCAGCAAGTAACTCGGCTTTCTGTTGGTTCGTAAGATTGGTCTTCCTGAAACCTCTATCCCCTTCGTTTTTGCATGCATCTTGGATATATTCTAGCGCAAACTGATGAATCTCAACATCAAACTCTGCCAATGATCGAAGAAGCTTTCCGAGAAGACTAGTGATCACACTGACTAAATAGATATCTCTCAGCCTGAGCATCATGGTCAGACCGTTCACGTTCAGGCAAACGACTTGCAATACTTTTTTCAGGGCAGTCTTTGACGAGCTGTGGGCTGTTGACTGGTCACTAGACGAGTTAAGAGACTCGGCTAGAGCTGAAGCAATGATACTATATTGATTGAACAAAGACTCTGCATATTCCATGCCATCTCGGCAAAAGTCTTGCAAGTACTCCTTTGGGCGTTGAACACGACCTCCCCATGATTCTGTGGTGGAGAACGTCATATCAAGAGCACGCCACTGGTTAGTCCACCATGACATTACAGCGCCCCGTTCTGTGGAATCTAAAGAAGAATGATTTCGTAAAAATCCAGTGTTCCCACATAAAGCATTGAGCACGTCCCGCCCAACTTTAATCATATATGGAACGGGGGAGAAGTTCTTTGCCTTAGTAATTCGAACGACAGCAAATGTCAAGGAATTTAACATCGGTACAAATGCTTGCTCTAATAAGCTTGACATAGCTTCTCGCTTGCTTATTTGGCCAGTTGCGGCTTTCACAACCTCAACAGCAGCTTCGAAGATTTCTTGATCAGCAGAAACAAGGGCTGCGAACAGTGGACGAGAGGTCTGGGGGTCTCGATACATCTCGATCAATTGAGGTGCATCAAAATCGCTAAGCCGCTCAAAGATTCTAGACACGTTCTCGGTGAGTTGATGAAAGTCCTTGTTATATTGTAGATGAGAGGAAGGAAGCGGAAATTTCTTTGATTTAGGTGTGAGTTCATCCAAACCGGTGAGGTGGGTTGTTGCCGCAAGAATACTTTTGGCTAAATCCACATTTCCTGGTCTGAAAATGTCAAGAACGGCTTGCCAAATTGGCTGAGAATGGCTTCTGAGGCCCTGTTGTATCGGAATATCTTTCACGAGAGCTTGGAACTCTGCGCTCAAAGCTTTGCAATCTAGTGCTAAAGCATCTCGCACTACTAACATCCCAAGCCTTCTCAGTTCTTGATGTGTAGGGTCGGCGTTCTCTTTCAGATCGGCGCAATCCATGATCGTTGTCCTGTTTTTTTCTACAAGTCCCATAATATTGTTAATGAATATAAGAGATGTTGACGGATTAATATTGTATTCCGAATCGACAAAAGTGTCAAGTGTGGCACGGAGAGCTTCTAGTCCAGCACAACAACAAGCAAGTCTGGCGTTCTGTGAATATTTTTCATTCTGAGTATTCTTTAGGAGATGGCGGAGAAATGAATCGCAGACATCGTATTGGCGATCAGAAGGTAGTGATTCCACGAATTCAGGTATCCATGCTAGAGCAAAGGATGTCTCCTGGTCCCCAAACTTTATTTTGCGAAGCATTCCAATTGTTTCCAGACCTTGAAAAATCTGTTCTGCAACCATAACTGCTGATATTGTGCCGAATGCAGCCCAGAAGTTCTTCGGAGATTTCTTGAGTAGACCTCTAAGCACTTCGATAACTAGTTGAACGATCCTTTCCGATTTACATGTCAAGTGCGTAAGTGCAAGCATATACACATTCGGTTGAGCCTCCATTGCTCGGAGGGAATGTGTTATGAGATGTTCGTCAAGTTTGTCCAGAATCAAAAGGAATCCTTCCCAAAATCGTATGATATCATCGTAATCGTAGTTTCCTTGGGACACAGAAAAAATTGCTTCAGACAATGTGTCATGCACAACCCAGTCGAATAATTCGGGTGTAAGCATAGTAGTAGCTTTCTGCCAGGCGCATCTAGCAAACCTTAGTCGTATGACATTTCTGTCAAAGAGAAAACGGCCTGTAGCTGGTAATATGTCACTTATCCTCAGGACTTTCTTTACTTGGATTTCTTCAAAGACGAAATCGAAGTGCTTCGAGAGGTTATTCGCAGATTTGTGATAATCGACGCAGCAAAGTGACTCGTAAAGAGAGAGTAGAAGGGAAGAGTCATAACCAGCCAGTAATTTCTGCGTCCTCATTGAAGGTTCCACGTCGGATATGACCTTCTTGCTTGACTTCAGCCCGCTATCTATACGCATGAAGTCGATAGCGTTGAGACGGTTTGAGAGCTCTGCAACAGTATCATCTTCGAAATTCCTGACATATGTTAGCATCCGGACGAAGTATATATTATGAGGTATTTACTCTGCTAGTTCCTTGAGGTATGCCTTCCGACCTATATGCCAATTATGCACACATTTATCACAGCATGTCAAGAGTTTGTTCAAACGTTCAAGGTAGTCTTCTGCCATCGACCCCCCAGCATCGCGATCTAATCCTATAATGAGCGAATATTTGTATGCAATGGTCTGTCTCCGCTGGGCATCTTGTATAAGTTCCTTCTTGGTTTCTGCACTCATATCCTCCTCGGCGTCATCGGGGCGAGAATAGTCGACGTAATCTTCGTCATTCCTCTTGGGGCAAAACCAATGGGCATCGGCAGGAAAACTTTTCAGTTCTCTATCAAAAATTAGTCAGTGCCAATCCAAAATATAACTATATCTCGGGGTGCAAACCCATTAAGTCCATGGAGCTCATCCACGATATCCGCTTCATCTGGCATACTTGCAGATATCCTTTAGGGCGAGCATATGCTTCAAACGTAGTTATCTAAAATGTATGAGGATAGATGTCAATTACGGATAGTATTAGGACTGGATTTAATTGAAGATAAATTTTGGGACGTTCTGCAATTCTGAGCACCTGAAAGGGAGAAAGTAGTCGCCTTTAAAATCGTTTAAAGAAAGTGAATTTGCAAATTGTGGCAACAGAAATTGACACTAAGATTTGTGGAAGTGACAAATGATATCACAATCAGATTTTGAGAACATGTACACAATTGAGAGAAACGATATCAATATCATATATCGCATATGAGAATAAGAAAAGCAAAGTCCGAGGTAAGTGTAGAGTACGGGTGTATAGACGGACGCGCATCGCGTATGACAAGGCTAAGCTAAAAACCATCTCACGTGGTCTAGTTATATTGGATTTGTTGACAGCCTCGCATGCAAGGCTCTTTATTACAGCATGGCACAGGCATAGGCATATGGCAAAGTCGAGCCAGTTACATTTAGATCTTATGAGGAATTCACTGCTTTGAATTGTTTTGCCGTTAATACACTCTCTGTTTAAAATCAGGCCAGAAGTGACATTCATCAGTATGTTTTTTATGCCCAAATCACAAATGAGAGTCAGCAAAACTGCAAGGCCCAAGTCAAAGTGATCATCAAAGCATAGATAGGTAAGAATAAGTAGATTATACTTCGCTCTCTATATTGAAGCTCTGTGCACTTATTATTTGTTTCGCAACCGCTATATACAAATGGACCACTGGTCCTACCACCACTCATGAGTATACACCACCAGAAGTGAAGATCTAGAACTATCTTCTAAAACAACATGTCCTCGCCAGCAAAAATCAAGAACAAAAACAGAATAAGATATAAGATGGCCTATTGCCTTTTCATGTCATTTGAAACGCCTATAACACCAATGCAAAAGAAAACCAAATGTAGAACACAAAGGTCGTAGATCGCTCCTGCAGATCATTATGCTTAATATCTCGTGTATCAACAAAAGAAAAGAAAAATGTATGGTACAGTTCGTCGCAGTCTTCCAGATTGGAAAAGAATGAATATGATATTCGGGTATCATTGTGAAATGTCTTCGTTCCTCCTACTTCTTAGCGGTCCAAATGATTGAGTTGATTCTAATCGGGTTAGGAGGGCTGCCGACGTAAAGTCGTTACTAGCTTCGAAACTTGGTCTAACTCGATCACACGACGTTCGTAATCTATCGAAGGAAGGTCGCGGCCTGTCTACAGATATTCGAGGACCCGGTTGATCCATCGATTGACGGTGTCGTGTAAAATCTGTTCCATCGCTACCGTTTTGACTTCGAGGATTATGTGTAGTGTTCGTCGGAGCAACTGAAGGGGGGTAAATGGGCCGTTGGTCTTCATCAATGCTCGGATAGTGGAGGTGCTTACTCGGCTTCGTAATCTCAGAGGAAGATGCGGATGAACCATCTTTGGATATTGCATCCATCTGCTCATCGGGTCTATCAAGATAATCAAATTTTCCTTGACGGACTTGCTCGCGAATGATGTCGACATCGTAGGGGAAGTAAACCTTTTGCACCGCCTTGACGGCAAACCGTGGAAGAAGGGCGATAACTACAGAGAGACAAGTGACTGCCCAGAAGCTGGCTTGACCGAAAATTTGGGCGGCGGCTTTATAGAAATAGTCTGACGAAGTGAAAGATGAATATACACCAGTCCAAAACCACACCAAGAGAATACTTATAGTGACAAGGAGGACCATAAGCCAATCCCATCGGTAAGTATTGATAAGGATGTAGAGGTTGATAGCGACAACAGCCGCTGGTGCTACGTAAACTCCAAATCGCTCTCGGTCGTCAATGTTTTGGCCACTTGCGGTGACAAAGGTTCCATTTGCGAACAAGCAATATGCCATGAAGAAAATTATTACGGATTGGTACAAGCCGTCAATCATGTAAAGCCTAAGTGATATTAGTCCTGAATAATTTAAAGAGTACGCATTTATACCCACCAAAACTTCTTTTGGGTCCATTCTTTTCGCTCGATACCTCGTCTGTAAAGCTGGGGGACCGCAAGAGAAACCTTATCCGAAACATCTTGATCCAAAACACCCATGAAGATGACCGGAACAGATGTAAAAGCCAAGTTGAACAAGAGGATATAAGTGTAATCGTAGAGATATGTCATGTCGAAGTTGGCTAATATTTGATACCAGAAAATGGTAAATGTCCATACGACATTCTTGTAGAAGAAATTGGCAATCGTTTCTCCCAATCTGCGATATGACCATCGTCCATGGACCAATACGAGTCGCTGTAAGAAGCGGAATTGTCCAATAGCATAATCAGAAGACATCACAGCTTGTCTTCCTTCTTCACCAGCAATGCCAACACCAACATCTGCCTCCTGGATCATAGCAACATCATTTGCGCCGTCACCGATAGAGAGGGTCATGACATCCAGGCCGCCTTTGACCATTGCCACGACGGCAGCTTTTTGAGCAGGGCTGACTCGACAACAAAGAACCGATTTGCACTCCTTACATAAGAGAAGAAATTTTTGTCGCAATGTGTCGTCTAAAACAAGTTTGAGAGAGTCTCCATCAATGACAATAGCATGTGTCGGTGCCGGTGGTTCATGATTCTTCTTGGCAGCCTTGAGCTCTGCATCAGAGCCAGTCAGGTTGAAGGCTGCCAGGTGCTTGTTGAGCTCAGCTTCCGCAGTAGATACCTGTTCATCCTCAATCTTGAAGACAATCAGCTCCATATCGTTATTGAGTAAGTTGCAGGAAAACCCAATATTAATGGCAGTCTCGACTTTGTCGCCAGTGAGAACCCAGAGTTTGATACCAGCTTCAGCGAGAAGTGCAATGGTATCAGGGACACCTTCTTGCAAACGATCCTCAATGGCTGTGCCTCCAAGTAACGTGAGATCGCGCTCAATCATATCAGATACTGCTTCCAACTTATCTTCACGGTCTTGAATGGCTGCAGCTGCAAGCTCGTGCTCGCGGTTCCAGTCTTGGTACTCTTTCTCGCTAAGCTCTCTTTGTGCGATGCAGAGAGTACGCAAACCTTCTCTGGCAAACATCTCCAAATGTTCTGCTGTAGTACGGCGCAACTCTGGTTGCTCTCCTCGTTTTAAGCGAGAATATATTATGCTGTCCGCACCTTTACAGAAGAGTATAATTCTATTGTCTGGCATTCGGATAATGGCACTCATTCTCTTTCTCGTGGAATTGAACTCTAGTTGGTTGAGAACTCTATATTCTCGGTCCTGGCCTTGAATATTTAATAGAATGCCGTCTGGCGAATTTCCAAGAACAGTGAAACCAACATCACGGGCAGTAGCAACCAATGCTGCTTCATCAGGCGACTGGGCTCTGAATTCAATCTTAGGAGGATCTCCTGGGGTAGTTTCTGAGATAACCGAGTGACAGAGGGCGAGAGCTAACATGAATTGATAATTGGCATCTTGTTGCTCTTTACCATTTTCGCCAGCGAGATCGGAGATGAAGTCAGGAGCAATGAAAGTCAGCTCATCATCGTGGAGATAAGGATTATCATGAAGTTTTCTGACGTCAACGAGCATCTTAGCTCGTGCTGCTGCGATTTGTTGTTTAGCTCTTGCACCTTCTTTCTCTACATCGATGCCTTGACGTTTCTGCATGCCAGCTTGGGCCTCAGTATATGCTTCTCCGTAAGGAACTCCGTTGATGCTGGCTTTTTTAAATTCCATAACATTCTGGGTCAAGGTTCCTGTTTTATCGGAAAAGATGTACTCAATTTGTCCCAAGTCATCCGAGATATTCCACGATTTGGGAGTACAGGGATAATCGAGCTTCTCGTAATACATTTCAGTGTCGCTGTAGATAAAGAACGCCTGGCAAGTCTTGATGATTTCAATTGTGATGTATAACGAAATTGGTACCAAATTCTGGAAGAGGATGAGAGCAGCCCAGAAGGTAATGAAACCATCAAGGGCTGGGCTTCCACCTATAGAGCCGAATTCAAATAGATCAATAGTGTTGTTTCCTTGTCCCCAAATAATGCCTTCAATGAGACCGGAGGCGAAGCAGATGGTGAACAGAAGAATAAAATTATAAACGACATTCCAATTGAGTTCTCGGGCGATGCGAGAGCGTTTACTTGGAGTAATTCCGGAGTTCAACATAATCTTGGTATCAAAACCTGTGAATACAACAACTCCAAGTATCCAATCCGTGTTCCTGAGGTTACATCCACGGAGAAGGAGGTTATTGATAGAAATCGGCTCAACCATATCCTCGCCGTCTCCACCCTTTCCATTGTATTGTGTCCAGCGAGCTACAGCACTGTATTGATAAAGATTTGGGTGCGGTGCTTCACTGTCTATGGTGAACTCCGTTCGTTCACAATCACGAGCGTGTTTAATGCTTCGACCACTACGGAGAGCGTGTCGTACTTTCAAGTTCGTCTCTCCGTCCAAATTTTTCGTTTCTACGTAGCAGGCTCCATCGGGATCAGAGGTGGATAAGATCACAATGTCTGCTGGAATCTGATCATCGTTGTAGATACGAACGAAATCTCCAACTTGCACGTTCTTCCAATAATCCTGGTGAAACCTGGGCTTTCCAGTTACTGAACTGTTTCGATTGATCAAAGTTCCAAAGTTCTTCTCTGCGGGTGGACTGCCGCTAGCATCGTATGAAAAGGCCGTCTTCGGTCGATCAGGAACATTAAGCTCGCCATCTCGGGGAAGTGGAGAGGGCACTGGTGTCATCTGAATATCATCCCGCGCAGCTCTTGACTCGAAAGATGGTCGAGGTTCCTCCACATCTATAGCACGTTGGGTATATATCTCCCCGGGTACCTTTTTGTCCTTCTTCATTTTCTTGATAGATGTTATGATCCAGCGCGAAGAAGCCTTTTTGATTCTCCTCCATAGTGAAATATCGTCGTCGCTGACGTTTACGTTGTTCCAGTCAACAAGCCGATGGACAGGCGAATTGTTCAGTTCATTGTCGAGAATAGTCCTGCGATAATCTTCGATGCCATCTTTGAAGGCCGTAATCGCAACAATAACAATCAAGGGAACAGCGTTGAGACCTGGATTAGATGCACCGAAGATACTAAAGATCTATAGGAATCATGAGCCTTGCATACGCGGTCTAGAAGATTTGAACTTACGGTGAGAATGATCAAAAACAGAAAATACACGTTCGCGATATTGTGAAATTGGAACCAAATATTCTTGGGTATGAAACTCAAAGGCGTGTATTTTGCGGTTCTGATTTTGTTTCGTTTGTAGTGCACCAAAGGGTGACCCGACTCGTCGATCGCGTCCTGTGGCAATCTAAGATTAAAGAACACTTTTCTAGGACCTTGACCGTCATTATCGTCCTCCTCTGTCTGCTCCTCTGCAGCCTCGTTAGGCTGTTCTTCTTGTATCCTGTCAAGATCTGTTCCCATTGAACTTGCGCCCGCAGAGTCCCTCTTCTCACTGCTCTGCGATTTACGCCGATGTAGTCGGCCCAATATCGACATCCTCTTCTTGTCAACATTTTTCGCCGATACTCTTTGTGTAGCCCATCTCATTCGCCTCGTCGTGGGATTAGGTGTATCTTCCTCCGGTTCTGGGTACGTGTCGACGCCCGGCATGATTGCGATCGTTGATGATTGGGGCGGAAGCCCAGTGTGAGGCAAGAGCCCGCAGGCAAGGTGAATATGCCCGCCAGTGTTCGAAGAATTCAGTTGTTAGGAAATACGTCGTGAAAAAGACGAGACGATTGAAACAATTAAACCTCGACTCGAATCTTTGGTAGATGCGAGATTAATATCGAATCTCGATGAGCAATGGTAAAAGGTCCACACAGTAGAAGGTCTGGTACTTTAGAATGGCGGAATGGTCGCTTATGACAACTAAATTTGGCACCGGAAGAGTCGGCCAGGAGATCGCGAATGGGCGGTTCCTAGGTAGGTAATCTTCGAATGTCTGAACCTTGTACGGAGTAAGGTTAGATTGAATAATTGAAAGATTCCAGGTTATATATGATCGAATTTCTTATAGGAATCCGTCAATTTGAAGGTATCGTGAAGCCTGAAGGTTCGAACAGTCTATGGGAAATTGTTGACGTTGGGGCAAGAAATTAGAAGGGGCGGAGTTTATGGTTTGAGTTGAGTTTTGAGCAAGTGAATGGAAGGAAGTTCGGGGGGAAGGGGAGTTCGTAAATGAATGAATGGATGCTTATTGAGCATCAGCGAAAAAAGATTAGCAGCAAACGCCACTTGAAACCGTCGAATTCGGAGAGGGGATAATGGATAATGGATAATAGATGATGGATGATGATGGATGATGGATGATGGATATACATAAATGCACTGTGCAGGTGAAGTACGGTACCGACTAGATCAGAATCCTTTCATACATCATATAACGTACAGCAGCAGTATTGGCATACCGATCAAAGGTAGGTAGGTAGGTACCGGTAGGTCGATTAAAGAAAGATTGAAGTACGGAGCACGGTGGGTTGAATAGAATTGATCGGAATTGAGGGATGATTCGAAATGACTTGGCTTGGGTACGAGGTACCTAAGTACCTACATACAGTACATACATGAAAGAAAGAAAGAAAGGATTGCCATGGAACAAACAATTGATTTGTCCTTTTACGTGTAAGAGAGCGAGCAAGGGAGGTATCCGAATCCAAATACTGCAGTAGCTGGAGTGAGCAGTAGAATCTAGTAGCAGTGCCGCACCCAATACACGGAATCCCAGAATCCAGGGCAAGCAAAACCTTCCCTGAGGGTTGGTTTCCGTAGGACCTACCTACCTAGGTAAATTCACCTAAAAGTAAACTGGATTATTGGGGGAGGGGGAGGGGGAATGGTAAATGCATGCCGCCAATGTGCCCGCCATACAATTTTGAAAAGGGCTGAAGGGAGGCACTGGAAAGAAGGAAGGGTGGTTAGGATTTACATTTATCCAATCATTTTCAGTAACAAAGTTCAAGGATTAACCTTCAATAAGTACCGTATCTACTATCAACAAACTCTTGTTTCTCGAAAGGAGGAGTTCTCAGCTTCCCATATCCACATCATGATTGATTGATTCATCATAAGTACAGTATAAGTGAGGCGTCAGCGTGAGATCTCTAACCCTGGGTAATAGTTTGTTACTTGTAAGTTATTATACGGTACTGTACCGGCACTGGGCTTTCTCGGGGCTTCCAGGTTTCCAAGTTGTCATATGGATAACATTTAAACATTGTGAACATTTTGAGGTATCACCGCATGTTACCGTATATTTTATCTAGATACTTTGGATGAATGCTACATGATCATGATTAGATTCGGAGGTTATCAATATGAGTACCTAGTACGTACTACCTAGTAGATACTTTGCAACCTACTAATAATAATAAAGGAATGAATTATGATACCTACGAGGCCGGAGGAACCTCCTACTGTCCTGTACAGTATTCGAATAAGCGAAGAAATATCAAGATGATCAGGAGAAAAGGATTCTTTTCATATGTAAGCAGTTGATTCACCTGAACAGCAGCATATCGAAAAATGGCTGGGGCTGGACGGACTTGCAGGTGCGTGGAAACTCGGCCGAACAAAGGATCTTGACTCGTCACTCTTGAGACTCGAGAGGGGAGATTCGGAGAAAAGCCTCGGATATTATTATCTGGCCGTGAACAGGTCTCACTCAGTACGATAAAGATGAGGAGGACAGTCAGTAATAACCTTGGTGGAGGTATCCATATGTCATAAGAATTCGCAAGGTTAGATTCGTCCGCTACCGAAACCATTATTCCAATTGCTTTAAATTGACTTTATTTGCATAAAGGGGAAAGAGTATAACATACATCAACAACAACCAGCCCCATCAATATCCAGTTATCAACAAATAACAAACATGACAATTTAATTGATCTGTTTATTTTAGTTTCTGAGTGCTGGGCTAGATACTAGAACTCCATCTGGGAGATCTCTCTTTTAGCCGAATAATGGAAAAGCCTCACCATACCTTTTTGGTCGGGTAGTGCTGTACGTATGTATTAGGTAATCACCTCACCTTGCTCACCTCATCCCTTTAAACCTGACAAGATATGATATCCGAAACCAGCTATCAAAGGGAATCCGGACGGAGTTTAGAAAGAACGAAATGTCTTTAGTTAAATTGTGAAGAAAGTACATTATATGAAATGAAATATTCAATATTGATAGAGGGGTAGGGTATCATCCATACAGGACATTGGTAATACTTCTCATCTCTCAACTGAAGTACCTTTGAGGCGAAGGTAATTGCGGCTTACTTGAGCATTGGAAATTAGCATGCATAATATTCCAAGGTTTTTTGTAAAGTCCAACGTGAGGCTTATTAGACTGTTATTAGAGTGAGAGGAATGGTGAGTATCCGGTCCGGACCATCAAAGTATACCAACCTACCTAGGTATGGATGTTTGACATCTGCATCAAATTAGAACTAAAACGGAATTACAAGGACTTCCACCCTTTCTAGAGTAGGTTGGTGTGGTCGGGTGGTAAAGCAGGGGACACATTTTGATGATGGTACAGATGGTACAGTATTATTATTGTATTGTAGAATAAAATGATACCGCTGGTGCACTTTGGAAATTGATATGCCGGCGACAACTCTTCACTTCATCTAGATACCTATATACCTATCCATAGTCCGATCTTTTCCTCCCAGAATAATTTGGAAAAGTAATAATTTGGAAAAGTAGGTAAGCTTGCGCCCCTAAGGCTTATCCATAATGTCCACGGGAATCGTCAAGTACCTACTAGGTAGGTAGGAGGATTGAATGGCTGTTGATCGTAATGCCCGCCCGTTAATTCCAGCGCTTACCTAATACACAAAAAATAGAGTATGTAGGTAGCTGGAGGTAAGCAAAGTGAAAGTGAAATCGAACATTGAATTGAATCGTCATCCCGTGATATTCGTGTCTGCAAGCATTATCCATTACGCGACAGACGCGACTTTCGATTTTCGATATCATATCTGTAAGACTGATAAGCACTTTTGAAGACAAGACAAGCTTCCATGAATTAAATACAAGACTACGCCTTGCTACATTTCCTGTACCCTTTGAGCCCTTTCATCATGTCTCAAGGGAAGAGTAATGGCAATATCCGCCAATTCTTTAAGCCGAGACAACAGGCTTCAATCCAGGCTTCAATCTCGCCATCTACCCCTCCTACCGAAATTCTACGCAACAGCAGTCAGATAGAAACTGGATCTTTACTTTCTACAAACCCCCAACCTGTAAACCCGATCTCAGACGATCTTATGGAGACTGCATCTTCCCAACAATCCTCCTCTTCTTTGTCCGAGCCACCGACGAGCCTCCCGCAATCCTCCTCAAATATTTCAAATGGCTTTGTTCCAGGTTCAGACGACGAAGATGATGAAGATTCCGATAGTTCTTTGGAAGACCTTGACGTTATATTCAAAACAAATCGCACAGCGATATCTACCGCTCCTTCCTCCGCGCCAGCTCCAGTAACTCCCAAAGCTTCAAGATCCAGAAAAGCTCCCACCTCGACTGTTCAAAATTCTCCGTTGGTCGTCAGAACACACTTCAAGTTCGACTTGAAAGATCTCATTGAAATTGCAGCGGCAGATGAAGCACTCGAGGCAAAAGAAAGAAGACTAAAGGAAATAGCCCAAGAGGATACTGAGATGGGAGATGATGAGCTCAGCGCGTTCTCGGATGGCATACATGGCGATATTCTACGAGAGCTACATGAGGATAAGGAAGAAGATGGGGGAAAAGATGTTCAGAAAGTCCTGAATGCTGTTAAGAGAACAGAAGCTATGAATGTGGGCAGTCGATGGTACTTTTTCCAGACTGAAGGAATTCCAGCAGTCAAGCGACAACCATTTCCAAAAGCTTCACTGCCAAAGAACTGGAAGAATGATCTTGCTGAACCTCAACTTCGGCATCAAACATTCGTATCTGGGTTTGCGGAGAATATGGTGGCTTTTGGAAAGACATTACCTGATGAAATCATTCAATGGATTCTCGATGACTTTTGCATGGAAGAACAGAATGACCTTCGAAATGCCTACTCTTCGATTCTGAGAGTATCACGAAAGCAAGTTCATCGACTTGTAACTCCAGAGGTCATCAAGAAAATGTTCAGATCCCTCGGCGCTACATCTTCAGCTATTACGCTAACTGACAAGATAAAACCACGCCAAGAGATATCTGATGCATATTCACATCATCCCTGGTTGAGAGTTCGAGCTTTAATCGGACTCATAAATCTGATAGCCAAATACCTTCAACAAGAAACTAGACTAGAAGTCATATGCATACTTTTAAGGTTGGGTATCGACCCAGTCTTGCTGGAAAGATCAGACCTATTGTCATTAACCCAAACAACACTCCACAGCCTATGCCTCTACATCGATTCAGACTCCTGGGAACAATCCGTAAGCCACCCTTTTCAACTCCCCAACTCTAATAACAATCCTAAGCTAACACTAAATCCTAGTCCCAAACAATATGCGCCGCCCTCTTCAACACCATCGAACTCCCCTCCCTCCGCCTCCGCATAATAAACTGCATTGCCCCTACACGCTCCTCTCGCCTCTACGAGCTCCGCCGCCGCCTAGCCCTTACCTTCTACTTCTCTTCCCTCTCCAAGTCCCTGTTCCCACCCCAAAAAATAATCTCCATCTCCTCCTTCACCGAGCGTCTTAAAGAACCCGCTTTCCACATAACCCGTAATACCGATTATCACGAGCTCGCTTCCCTAATCCTGCTCCTAGACGTAGCAATCGATGATGGACGACCCGATGATTTGGATCTTTCGGATAAAGATGCGGAGATACAGTTTAATAAAGACGTTGATGAGTTAACTACTAGATTCGCCAATTTTGGCATCAAAGCATCGGGTGCAGCTAACATCTCGAGGATGGAGGCCGGGGGGGTTTTGAATTTGGTGGAGAGGAGGATCGAACATACGGTTAGGACTAGACCAAAACCGAAAAATATGTTTTATGAAGAGACTAAGAAATATTATGAGAAACGAGAGGCTCTGGGGGGCATGCAGAAGGGCATGTCTAACTTTGTGAAGAAAGCAAAGTAGAACGGCGCTGCTGAAAATATGGCGGGTGTCATGGCTGGGGAAAACCCAAACTGATTGGGCTTGGAATATCCCCAAAGATCAAAGATATCGTATGCAATCTTCATAATGATATTGATGTTAATGTATCATACACGCTCTACCAATGAAACCTGCAATATTGTATAATGGAAATGTGCAAAGCTCCTTTCGTGCCCCTTTGCTCCCTCCAGACTCTCAAAACACAACGCTCTCCATCCATTAAACAACTAATCATAGAATTTCCGGTTGACATTAGGTCCAAATAATGTTGTTCGAACAGAGGGTAATGCGTTATCCTGGAGTAGCTTCAGACGCTCCTCGAAAGTATTGTTGATATCAATCTTGCCTCCTCCGCCAATAATGGACAAACCACCAGCACTGTCCACGAATTAGCTTCCCGCTCCTCACACCACTTAAACTCAAGAAAAACCTACGATTCTTCCGGCAAAGGATTCTTCTCATCTATACTCGCCACCACCTCCTTCTTCATCTTCTCCTTATACTCCTTCTGAGCCTCCTCAATCGCCTTCTTGATCACCTCATAATCCTGCTTTCTCCCCCTGACCTGCAACTTTTCCTCATTCAATGCATACATGCCCTCCAACAACAAATTCTTCAATATCTCTGTATATTTACCCTTATCTTTCGTAGCATTCTTCAGTTTTCCTTGTGCCTGTTCGAAAATGCCATCGAGGAGCTCCTGGCGGGCAGAAAGTACCTTGAGACGAGTCTTGTTTGCGACGGTTGATTGGGTGATTTGTTGGGACATGCGGGCGGTCTTGAACTTCTTCTCGTATTGTGTATCGATGGAGGAGGTTTCCTGGCGCACGAGCTTGGACTTTTCAATGGCGAATTCCTGTAATGGGGATGTTAGGAAAGGAGAAGGTTGGTGTTGATGGATGGAGACATATCATTTGCTTTGAGTTCGATTTCGCGGCCCTTTTCCATGGCTTCTTGTTTGATGAATGCCGTCATCTTCTTCAGCTCCTATATTTATATTGTGTTAATGGCAAACCTGGGGATGGGAAACCAGGAGATGGGTATGGGAAGCTGTACCTGCGACACCTGGAGATATAACATTAGCAGAGGTCCTTGAGGATGAAGTAATTACTGGAAATAGCTTCACTTACCTGGTCGTCCGACAAAGCGTGTGACATGATGGGCAATTGGTATGTAGAAATCTAGGGGAGAGGTTTGTGTGAATTCAACAGATGTGGAAAATGTAAGTTGGATTCGTTGAAGCTTCGAGAGCAAGAGCAAGGTTGGGAATTGATATAGCTCCAAGGTCCAGAAGCGATAAGGGAAGTGATGTCCGATTAATGATCATGTGATTATGTGGTGTTTACGTATTTCGACTTCTGAACGGTGAGGAATGTCCCGTGTAATTCATTCCAAAATTCATTCCTCTTTCATCGGAAACTCGCTGTTCCCACTGTCATATTTGCAGCATTATATTTCGTGTGAATCATTGATTGGGATTCTTGGAGCAATTCGCAGGACTCAGGATATCAACTTGCGATTGTATACCAGTACCGAGACATCGCATATGACTTAATGTTGACCGCGTGTTGGAACAATCACATCACCTTACACAAGAATTTTCTCTCTCAGCAAACAATTACACCATATAATCTCTTTCCCAGACAGATAACTGCACCGCAATATACCAAATGAGGTTTTGCAATACATCGTGATGGGACAGCTCGGCGACCTATCGCCTGGGGGAAGCGTGGCTGTAAGTCGAACCCTCCCTTCCTCGAAATAGTTGTTTGTTCGTCGTACAGACATCTAACCAGCATTTTTCTGTATTGGCAGATTGGAATACTAGTAGGACTCATATCTACGAGCGTTCAAAGTCTCGGCTTGACTCTCCAACGCAAATCACATATTCTGGAAGATGAGAAAGGGGCACTTCATGTTCGAAGACCGCCATATCGAAGGAGGAGATGGCAGTTGGGCATGGGCATGTTTATTATATCAAATCTTGTGGGCAGTACGATCCAAATAACAACTTTACCTCTTCCTGTACTGTCGACCTTACAAGCCTCGGGTCTGGTCTTCAATTCCATTTGCGCCACTTTAATATTGGGGGAACCGTTTACAAGATGGTCTTTGGGGGGGACTTTATTGGTTTCGACGGGTGCGATACTGATTGCCATATTTGGGGCAATTCCGGAGCCGGCTCATACGCTGGACCAACTACTTTTACTTCTTGGACGACGGACCTTTGTTATTTGGATGATAATGCAGGCTTTATTGGTTGCGGGAATAGTCGCTGTTGCGTGGTTTCTAGGGAGGGTCCCAAGAATTTCTGCAAGTCCTCGAATACGACTCCTGAGAGGATTGGCATATGGATGTATTAGCGGGGTATTGTCAGCCCATTCATTATTGGTAGCCAAATCAGCAGTTGAACTTTTGGTCCGGACAATTATCGATCAACACAACCAATTCGATCGATGGCAATCATGGGCAATTCTTTTCGGTCTCGTTTTCCTAGCCTTGACACAACTATATTTTCTACATCGTGGTCTCAAATTAGTATCTACCAGTGTGCTTTATCCACTAGTATTTTGCATTTACAACATTATAGCCATCCTGGATGGCCTCATATACTTCAAACAAACCGACCGACTATCAGCCCTCCACGCAGGTCTAATCGCTCTCGGGACAGCCATCCTACTCTCAGGCGTTCTGGCCCTCTCCTGGCGCCTCAACGAAGAGCAAACAAACCCAACCGTAGCCCAGAGTGCGCTGGCCCCCGGCCTCGGCTTGGTTGAAGATACTGACAACGACTCCTCAGAATCTTATACCGCCGACGAAGAAGCAGCCATTGGTGCTGAACACCAGGCCCTCCTAAACGGTGAACCCATGACCCCTACCACCAAACTTGACACTATTATCGGTGCTACGAGACATGTCAGAAAAGCAGTCAGACTATCGGAAGTCGATGAGATTTGGTGCGAACTAGAAGATGACGATGCGAAATCTACTCCCGCAAGAGCGAATAGACCAAGACCGTCAAGACCAGATTCGGCGCCTAATCTCCTTAGGTCCTCAACGTATGATGAAGAAAGAGGAGAATCACCAGTCCCAGATGAAAATACATCACTCCTACACCGTCAAGTATCTTCATCCCGTAGAAGAAGGAGACGCTCGACGGGGTTCCCGGGATTTACAGCTCGTCCTACACCGAGAAAGAGACGGTCCACGCGCTCGATATCTCAAGATGCAACGGGTGGGTGGTGGAAAATGAGGTGGTGGAGAGATAGGGATAAGGATGGGGGAAGTGGGAAGGGTCCTCCTGCTCCACCTTCTGGCGGTGGTGATGGGGGTGCGGGACTGCAGATTTGGGGAACAAGAGAAACAGACTCTGGAGCTGGTCCATCGGGCACCGGTAATTAGGGGATATACCTATCTCTATATGAATACTGCATTTTTTATTTTTATTCTTGCAGTTTTTAACCTTGAACGGTTGGTTTATGAGTTTAGCTCATGGTTTCTTTTTATTGTACATTGATTGATTCCATGAATTCTTTTGTCAAATGGGCGTTTAAAGGACATACATACATGCATATAGGAGATCTGGGTAGCGTGCTAGCATTGACATTAACATTGATGATGATGATGAACAAAGGGGAAAAGTGGAGGAAGGGACGAGGTTGGGGAAGGAGAAGGAGAGACGAAGGAGAGGAGGAGAAGAAACGGAGGATAATCATCATAATTATGAATGAAAAATATGAATTGGATAATCCCCATCCTAAACCCAATCCTAAACTGTCAATACATTCATCCCATCTCGCTTCAGCCAGATCATTACTCTACAGTATTACTAGATTATGTATGCATGCATATATGATAATGAGTACATAAGCTACAATGTGCTATCTATCTCATCTCATCTCATCTAATCTAATCTCATCTGATAAGATGTCCTGTCACATCCTTACATACCTAGGTACATAGGTGGTAATAATAACAGAAACCTTTCAATCTACCCAGCTGCAAGCCAGAGATCAAGTCCAAGTCCAAGGCACAGGACGCGGAAAACCCAAAAAAAAGTAAAGAAGAAAAAAAGACCTGAAAAGGAAAAAAAAAGCAATCATGCGCAAAAGTATCAGAGGTAATGATCGACGGGACAGGCATATATAAATACCTTACACATGTATGTATGCATGCACGCATGAGAAGCTGCAGTACTACAAAAACCCAAAGGCATCTCAATTCATTTTCAGCACATTGTCCAATTCATTCAGCAAAATACATACGGCAACCACCCCTTCCAAAAAGGCTTCCTTAACGACCGATTATTTCATTTGGATCTCCCCGGGAATGATTTTACTGTACAAGAGAGAGCTACTACAACAACTTGGAGCTAGAAATTGCGACTGACCACTGACCACCACCAACCATCATTTTGATATCATCCCATCATGATGGACCATGTTATCCCTTTCCATGCTCAATCAACATCACCATGCTGAAACCCAACCGATCAGAGACGAGAAAAACAGAGGGAATCGAGCGCACTTGTAAAACCAAACTTTGGCCGCCCACCTGCCAGCCAACCCCCCTTCCCACAACCAACAACCTTACACGCCCCCTCCCTTCTACCATATTCAGGGTCCCAAATTATGGCAAGGTTTATTAATCTCATTATTGCAATTTGTGTCTGTTTTGAAGTTGTGGAAATAAGTCTGTGCAGATCAAATGAAGGAAAACCGCCCATATAATAGAAAGAAAGACACCTTAACACCTTCGGAAGCAACGTTAGAGAATCGAACCCCGCAAGACACGATTGGTGCAGAACACTCTTATATTATGTGCCGGGTATCAAGTTGCAAAGACTTATTCGACCCGTTGCGTCTACTGGGACTTCGCAATTGTATTATGATTGATGGGTTTGTTGTTGCGGAATACCAGCTTGTGGAGGCATGTATCCTCCTCGTTGTTGATGAGCCATATAATTTTGGTACGCAAGAGCCTGTTGTTGTTCTGCCGATAACCCTTGTACGCCATAGGCTGGATGCATTTGTGGTGCCTGCTGTGGCATTCCTGGGCGACCTTGTTGTTGTGGTGGTAAATGTTGTGGAGTTGGCTCTTCGGGTGATTCGACTGTATTTCCATCATCAACTCCGTTCTCACCGTTGCCGGTAGGTTCGGGTGCGTTCAAGCAGGCCTGGTGGTTGTTAGCATGGGACCTTTATCAATCCGAGCGAGGCTGAGGTGTTGCGCATACCTGAATTAAATTCTTTCCTTCCGCCTTTGTGACCAAGGGTTGAAGCTTTGGTGTTGTGAAAGTGTATACAAGACCGGTCTCGGACACGACTAAGAGAAGGACTTGGGTTCCTGTTAAGACTGACAGTTCGTATGCCTAAAAAGCAATCATATAATCAGCGACCATTTTTTCGCACACGATAAGCGCGTCACATTGCATTGACGCGTATCATTATTGACATAAAGAACGATTGAAGACTAACCTTCTTCATGATACCGGCCTTTCTTTTGGAAAATGTGATGTGGCGACGCGATTTATCTGTAATAAACTTGATCTCGATTTTTCTTCTTTCGCGACCGGGCTTATCATCATCATCATCGTCATCATCTGCGGTCGTAGGTCTTGCGCGTTTAATACCACGAGCATCGGATCCAGCGATTGGGTTTCCATTTCCGACAGCATGTTCATCAAGAGCTGATGGTGAATTTTGATCGTGTTGATCTGTGATATCGGCCATTGTGATAAGATTTATAAAATATCTTAATTGAGGTAAGGTATGACGAGATTGACTGTTTTGAGGTAGTTGCCGATGACCTTACTGCTTATGGGGAAGTGGTGGAGAGGCTGTTGTCCTGCTTTGTCGCAGAAACCTGGTTAACGAAGACTTGATTAAGAATGGTGTGAATGAATGGGTTGAGCCGAGTTTATCATTTCAGCCTATGGAAAAAAAAGATGGGCTGAAATTTAACTGGAAGAGCAAAGGCGGCGGGCGCGCCTTTTTTTGGGGGGGTTGGGGTTAGGTTGGGAACTTTTTGGGGGGGGGTTGCCGAGCACCGAGAAACACGATAAAAAAAAGGATGAAAATGATTATAAGTTGATTGAATTGAGGAATTGAGGAATTGAGGAATGAATGAATGAATGAATGAATTTACCTGATGAGGGGTGAATGTAATGTAATGTAATTGTTATTGTAATTGGATTTGTAAGTGTAAGTGTAAGTGTAAGTGTAAGTGTAATCGTAATTGGTTGTGTATTTTGTATTGTTTTGTCTTGCCGGGTCTGGTATTGTATGTAAAATTGTTCGTAACTGGTAAAAAAAGAATAAAACGAATTAGTAAACGGTATAAATATTTCTTGATTTGATCAATTAATTTAATTGAATAATGAATGACGGGATTTCATGTAAAGCGTAGTTGAGTTTTGAGAATGTTCCAGGTTAAGGTTAAGGTAAGGATGGGATGGGATGGGATGGGATGTGTGGTATGTATGGTTGCGGTTGCGGAATTTGAGGTGTGTGCTTGGTTTCTTTTTTTGGGGTACGTACTTTTTTTGGCTCGTTTGGCTCGCTCTTTGGTTACCTACAGTTCCTACGGTTGGTTGTAGTAAAGTGGTGGTGGGTGGAGTCGTGGACTACTTTATGGTGCTTCGTTCCTGAGTAGTAGGAGACTTTTTTTTTCGTTTTTCTTTCTTTTTTGGTTAGTAACTGCCAAGAGAAGATGGTGATGATTAATGGATTGGATTGATCAGGTAAAATAAAATCGCTGCCGTACCCGTACCGTACCTAGGTCGTAGGTCGTAGGTACAAATGCGGGATTGAATGAAAAGAGAATAGATTGAAAAAAGGAGCACGGGCGAATGATTAAAAAACCACTTGGAAGTTTGGGACTGGCACACTTTGATGTACAGTATGGTTGATGTATGTATCTGTCTGGACTCTGGACTTTGAACTCTGGACTCTGGACTCTGTACGGTACCGGTATCTGTATATCAATTTTGGGGAGGGAGTTGAGGAAACATACACAGATACGTCCGTACACCGTATACCGTATACCATTCACCGTACACCGTACACTGTACACACATAAACCGACAAGAAAAAGATGGGAGAGACGACCGGGGGGAGGCTGGGGTTGTGGTGGTAACTTGTAAAGTTGGATGAAAGGGAAAGTGAAGTAAGATGGATTAAGTAAAGTCTCTCCCAAAAAAAAAGAAAAGTGTGCTCGGTCGGGAAAGTGTGCAGTGCAGCCAGTAGTCCCGTTATAAAAAGTGGTTGGTCCCTGGTGGTCCTGGTGGATAATAATAATAATAATAATAATAATGTCTTGTACTGCAAGAACTATTGTATGCGGGAAGGAACGGTGGGGTGTGCGTGTGTGTGCGTGTGTGTGTGTGAGATGATTGGAATAATGAGATTGTGAGTGAGCAATGGCAAGGCAAGGCAAGGGTGGGTGGTGGACCGTGGAAGAACAATCTATGGTAGACTGGTAGTGTGGACTGGTGGTGTTGGGTTGGTGCACCAGTCTGGTCTGGTACGGGAGAATTGATGAAAATTATCCAATCAAATTCATGGGAAAATTGAGGTGGTATGGTAAAATGGATGGAATGGGTAATAAATGGACTATCCGTGCTTTTCGATTCGATTACTAAAATTTAACTGGTTAAAAAAGAGTTAGTTGAGTTTTTCCAATTCCAATTCCAATTCCAATTCCTCGATAATAATAATCAAATCCCAAAAAATGAACAGAGAAAAAGCTTTTGGAATTGATTACTCTTGCTCTAAAAAGGTAATCAATGTGGGTGTAGAAATTTCATAGTATAGTATCAGCCAATTAAATGGCATGATTGACATGGATACGAAACGATATCGACATCTCAACAATCTTAGGTATGGTTATCAACTCGTTTCAAGGGACAATTCAAGGTACACCCTCACTCTTTTTAATCCAGCCCCCCAGTCTTTACTCGGCTCTGGTAAGCTTGTAAGTGATGGGATTCATGGGATTATTATTATTGAGATTATTGAGAAAAGCACTTGCAAGCATCATTTCGCACCTTCCACTTACAATCCTTACGTTACTCAAGGTAAACGAGATTGGCAAGGGACATTTAACCGTTAACGAGAAAATAGCGTGCACCGGTATCAGAGATTCAGAGTCCGGATGCTTCTTAACTCATGAAATCCAGATGAACCTTGGAAGGTGGTGTGTTGTGTGCGTGCTCAAATGGAGTAAATGGTGGGTGGAGTGGGTAGGTGAGAGAGGGAGGGAAAGGGAAATGAATCAAATGATTCTGGTCTCTCAAGCTTGTATGTACATATAGTAAAGTACTGTAAATTTTGAAAAAGCGATCATAATTTCACTCTGTATTCTAAAGCAACTTTGCTTCAAGTCCTGGTAACAATGAAATTTGAACCTATGGCTCATGACCACTCCTTTTCCATTGATCAAATTCCAATAATCTGAACGTATGCTCGAAGACTCAAGTCCTATTCAAATTCAATCAACAACTCAAGCATTTTTACTCGAGGAGGATTGAATCGTCGTGCTTGGCAATGGGGGGAAGTCTGCAGCGGGATTTACCCCTTCCCTTGTCTAGATCAGTTTGAGATAAGGTAACTCAGTCTATTGGCCCAAATCTCACCCTGATCTCTGACTCGATTTGTATGGGAAATAATGGAAATGTCTTTGATCATGGTGTGTGCTTTCTCCTGAACTGATGCAGAAATCTTTGCAGTAGTGTGAGAAAGAGATAAACGGTAACCCGAAATGATTTCCCGAGCTGTTGGAACTGTGCAGAATCCAGAATCCAGATGGACAGTATAAAAATTATGGTGATGTGGGGTGGGGGTGAAGATCAGTGTAACGTAACCGTAACCATAACCATAACCGTGTGTTGAGAATTGGTAGGAAAGAAGATTGATTTGAAACTGGAGATTGGAGATGGAGGAGAAGATGATGGGAATAGAGTCAATAAACTCATCAATCGAGAGAACAAGAACAAGATGAGAGAGGGGAAGTAAAGGTCAAGGTAAAGCAAACAATTTCATCTGAAGTTATAAAACTCATTTATTAACGCACCTTACCGAAAGAGTGTTTTTTTAACACCTTTTCTGGGTAGTTGAGCTGTTTGATCGCCAAAAAGATGTTCGGTTACTTGTCGATATTCGTATGTATTGTAATTGTAACTTATGTTTTTGGGATGGTTTGGGGGGACGTAGCAGGGAGTCTGGGGAGAGGATTCGAACTTGGTCTTGGTTTTGGTTTTGGTTTTGATTTTGGTTTTGGTCTTGGTAAGAAAATGGAAATGGAATAATGCAATTGATGCAATTGATGCAACGATGAATAAAACCTTTTGAGGTCAAGCGTTAAAGGATGAATATTCTGAATGGGGGAAGTGCGACATTTTAAACCTTTAAAAGGGTTAGAACTTAGAAACTTGAACGCTAGTACGCTATTTCATTATGGTGTCACAGATGAGTCAGCCATTTGTGAAGAGGAGAAAAGAGGGGAAATCTATCTTCTATTATTGGATGATTCATTTGGATGATAATGATAAGTGAAATTATTGAATCCAGAATTAGTTATTGCCTAGGTGTATCGATCGATAGATAATAATTATAGCCACTTCTACTACTACCTACTACCTACTAGGTATCTATCAAGCGTTATCAAAAAGTCACTTTTGCCAAGTACGGTACTCAGAGGACACAATGGATGCAACTGAGAAACTTTTGAAGATCACATTTGATAAGGACAATAATAATGAATAACATTATTATTATTATTATTATTATTATAGGAAGTGGTTCTACATTTTATAAGAATGAAAAGCACAATTCTAGCTAAACGTACCTACTGGATTTATGGCTGGCTCCCTGATTTATTGATATATATGTATTATATATATATATATATATATATATATATATACCTACTATGTATACTAGGTAGGTATCCTTATTGATCAATATATATTAACAAATACATCAAGTACCTACATGTCGGACCGATACATCATCAACAACAGGTTACAGGAATAATGAATACTAGGTAGCTACCCTACCTACTTCGAGGTCGTAGGTAATCTCTCGGCACTTGTCCATACTTCCCGTTTTCAAAAGTATCTCTTGTGTCCCCCGTAACTGAATTACTGAACCGTGAGGACAGATCTGGGAGTTGGGAGTTGCGAGTTGGGAGTCTGGACCTACCTAGTACCTACCTAGGTATCTAACAGTCCATGCACTACCTCGTACAACTGACCAATTCCGTTTACCCAGAACAACGGACAATCTCAGATGTCTGCACATACCCCGTGCATTGGATCTATCTGTTTGTATGACCGTCAAGACTCAAGATACCAATGAGGATGTTTTGAATTCTTCCGAGGAAAAAAACGTTAAAACTTCTCTACATGACAGACAAACTTATTAGAGTTGAAAAGCCTCTTTACGTCTGTCATAATAGGTAGGTATCGATTCGATCGAGGGCAGCGAGGAAAGGGGGCTTCCAATTCATTTTTAAATACTGTAATATGATCAAGCTTCTTTTTTTTTGACTCTTCTGTAGTTAAACTGTCAGTCCAGTTTTAGATATTATTTGGTAGATACTATAGTATAGGTACATAGGTAGTTTTCAGCATCAACTTGTTATCGAACCATGGCACAATAGCACAATGCATCATTTTACATTGATTTTTGATTATTATTATTATGATGATGATGTATAGTATTGCGATTATTGGAGTTATTAGATGGATGGATGGATAGGTAGGTACCTACCTTTACCAACCCAACTTGAATGAATGGTGGAAGCGCCCGCCCGTTGGGATCTAGACGGACCTCGATTTGGGGGGAGCTCTGGAAGTGCCCTGGGGTTATTATTACTGGGCTATTATTAGGTAAGCTAGGTACTGTAGGTAGGTAGTCTCATCACCTCCAACTTGCGATACATACCGACAGATACAGACAGATACACAGATACATACAGTGCGGTACATGATTGTCATCCCTCAAGTATCAAAAGATGCTATTCTATTCTATTCTATTATTCAACCAATACCGGTAGATCATCATCACGCACACGCACACTCACGGGCAGGGCAGGGCAGGGGCAGGGCAGTTACAAGTATGACAATCCCTCATTCATCAATTGGTCCAATCCAAAATTTGTTACTTCCTACCCCATCATGAAGCAAAACCCGAAACATCAATTGTAAAGAAGACGGGGAAGGGGTCTTGACTCTTGAGTCTTGACCACTCGAAATCGAGCATCGCCATCCATTCATTACTTACACCTGGCCCTTTACAACCTTCATAATAGGTATTCTGCGACGCCATCCTCCCCTCCCTTCAAATCCCGCAGTTATAGGGAAGGAAGGGTACACTTTTGTTACAATCGTCTGAAATGATACGAATTGCACCTGTTTCACGGCCCATTTCATGAAGCAATCAATGCATATAATCTTCTCACGTTATGTTTTGCTTCTCCAGCTATACTAGATACTAGATACTAGATACTAGGCCGACGGGTTACGGATTACGGGTTACGGGTAAGATATCATCATACAACCATTGCATGGTAGGTAATATGTACAACTTAATTTTGGCTTTGGCTGTCGCTTTGGTTTTGGTTTTGCCTTGTCCACGGGGACCGTTGAACTCCTCTCTTCGTAGCTTTTCGTTTCTTTTCTTTCTTTTGCGTAAAAGTTTCCGAACCCTTTTCTGTTTATTCTTTTCGTCATATTCAATTTCTGTCTCGTCTGGTCTTTTCTTCATTTCACTCTATCTTTTAACTTAGACCAAGCAAATCTCAGTTATTGGGATCGATTTCTTGACTTCTTTTACTTCCATTCATTATTTGATTTGTTCCTCTGTTGCAATACGGAGATAGCCAAATCAGTGACCTATTATCACAATTCTTGACGCTGGTCGTCCTTTTACTAAGACAACTTGCTCTTCTATTCAATCTATACTTATTTAATATCAACTTCGACTCTGGGTTGGAATAGCTCGTACTATTCAACAAAACACAAGATGGCGGACAAGATACTTTGGACATACATCATCTTAGATTTGCTCTTTGCGGCTTCGGGAGCATTACTGCTTGGATTTGCCTTGACAACGAAAGCTGGTACGGCTGGTGCTTCTCAGCCTTCTACTATTTCCACTGTCGCGACGGATCTTTTGTTGATAGGGACGCCTTTGAATGGTTGGTTTATCCTATCCCTCATTGCAAATATTTCCTAGAGGTATATACAATGATAGCTAACAAGAGACATTACAGCCGCCATCGGGAACGCAGTCCTAATCTTCATCTCCTTCCTCGTCTCCATCCCCGCCATGATCCTCAGCATCAACCGTGGCTGGCTCAAAGTCCACAGCATCATGGTTGTCGTTTGTGGCATTTTCACCCTGGTCATCGGTCTCAATATTTGGTTCGGCACTCTCCGCTCCAGGGAATCTCTTCTCGATACGTGGAATCGTCAAACACCGACAATCCAGAGTTTATTGCAGGAAGAATTGAGTTGTTGTGGGTACTTCAATAGTACGAGTGCTCCGGGTTTCGTTCCAGATTCAACTTGCCCGAATGCGATTATTGCGGCCACAATGCCAGGGTGTAGTGCGGCGTTTGTTAAGCTGGATGGGCTATTTTTGGATGTTATTTTTACGGCGGCTTTCGGAATCGTTGGTATGTTTATCTTTCCTCTGGGGTTTTGTTCCGGTGTTTTTCTGGGATTCTGGATGGGGGAGGGTAAGGTTGGGTCAAGATGTGATGCAAAAGGATACAGGGAAGTTGTGAAAAGAGACTAACAGGCGGTTTATAGGTCTCGATGTAGCACTTATTTTCGGCATTGCGATGCTTAATAAGGATCGTAAGGAGAAGGAACGATACAGATTTATTGATGAGAAGAATGGGCTGGGGTCCTTTTAGGTTTTGGTCCGGGGTATATAAGTGGATGGGGTGTATACGATTAGGTGTATAGGTAAATTGATTTAGGGGATTCGCGAGATGGTGGGGTTAGGCGGGAGGGGGGGAAGAGGGGTGTATTTTGGGAGGGGCGTTCTGTCGCAGCAGGGGAGATTGTGGGAATTGGAAGAGGGGAGATATGATAAGTAGCGGGCACTTCTCGGGATGATGCGATTTTACGAAATTAAGAGGGGATACAGGGGAGTGCAGGTGGAAGGGGGTGCAAAGAGCAAAGACAATATTCATTCAGCACGCTCCCATTCAATCTTCACATACTGCACAATTTTTTGTGTTCATCTTTCTTTCTTTTGCAGGTCATTTTCTATATCTCTTTTAATACTTTGGGGTTTAATTTACTTTACGGTTTTCTGGCTAGGCTAGTTGTATAATTTGTATTGTATTGCACGCTTTGCTTGAGTAAGTATTATATTATGAAATTGGTTAAAGCTTAAGATTTAGATCTATAGTGTACATGATAGAAAGTCATGGGGGAATAGCTACAAATATCAATGTCAATGTCAATTTTAATCTCAATCTTAACCTTGAGCTTAAGTTTAAGTTCATGCCCAGAGTAGGAAATTGTGCTTGTGACTATGGATTATTGGGTGGAGAGGGGCGAATAGGGAAGTGAAGTGGAGAGTTGCGACGAGGGGGAAAGCGGAAGAGGTGAAGAGGTAAAGAGGTGAAGAAGTGAAGAGATAAAAAGGTGAAAATCGAAACGAAATGAAGATGGCGCGACCACGAGGGCGAGGGCGAGAGCGAGAGCGCATGTGAATCGATGGTTGCAGGTTTGTGGTTGCAAGTTTGTGGTGGAGATTGGGTGGTTTGATGGGTGAAGAGATGGAGGAAGAGGGAGGAAAGGGGGTTAAACAAAGGGTGAAGGATGAAGGGCATGGTACTATGGTAATATGGTCCTATGGTACTAGAAGGGTGTTTTGGAGAGGATTGGATGAGGAGACTTTTGGGGGTTAGGGGGGAGTTGAAGAAATTGAGGAGATTGGAAGACATGGAATTGGGAAATTGGAAAATTTGAAATTGAGGAGGGTGGGTAGGGTGGTTTAAAAGAGGGAGAAGATGGAGAGGGGGGAGGAGATGATGGATGAAAGGATAGAAGGAGGGAAGGGGAGGGAAGCGAAGGAAGATCGAGAGCTCTGGGAAAACTGGGGGAGGGCAGCGATGGATATGAAATTTGAGGATGGAGAGTTGAGAATGATAGAATGGAAATGGAAATGGAAAGGCCAATGGAAAGAGAGGAGTGGTGAAACTTGTATCGATATCGATCGGTTCGTTGTATTGACGACTTCTCTAACCTGCTGCATACTATGGTATGGCGTGTCTAATACCTTATGATATCAGTCATGATATAGATGATGTGATATTTCTCAGTTAAGTTTCTGGACAAGCGGGACTTGGTTCACTTGAATGCAGCATGCTTGGTTTTTTTGGTTGGATGGCTTTGAGCAGTTAGATTAGGGGTGAGAGTTTGTGAGCGTTGATGTTGATTAAATGTTTGTTGGGATTGTGTGAGGTGGAGTGTCTTTCTGTCGGGACGCGGGATATGCTGGGAGAAGAAGGGGGAGAGGGGGGTGTTTTTGAAGGGAGTGGAAACTTGGAAAAAGGAGAGAGTGGAGAGGTTGAAGAAAATGTAGTGGATAAGAAGAAAGTGGAAATGTATGGAGGCATCATAGGAGCGATTGGTGAGGAAGTGGAAGAGAGGAAGGAATGTAAGGAAAAGAAAGGAAAGGGGTTGAGTGGAATAGAGGAGATGGGAGATGGGGGACAAAAGAGGAGGAGGAGGAGTGGAAAGGTAAGGTGGATCGGGACTGAAAGACAAGGAATTTGGAAATAGTGGGCAAGAAAAAAAGAGAAAGGAAAAACCAACACGCATATCCACCTGTTTTCATTTTACTCTGCATCAACGTCCCATTTGTAGTTTCGTTCATATTATTATTATACTTGAAGAATGGTTAATCATGGTGTTTATTTCCTTCGGTTTTTTTTCATCCAGCATAGATAGATCTATTCATTTATTGATCTACAAATCCAAACCTAGGTGACTAGAATGCGAATTGCGGCTGGTCAATCTTTTTGGCTGTTTTATAATATGATAAGTTCTTCAGTATCATATACATTTTTACCACAGGTGGCTGTTAGTAGAGCTTCGAGGTGCTAATTAATGTAAGATATGTTCCCGGTGAGCTGGAATTTGCCCTTTGTTGTAATGGATGCGTGCTCTCTTCCTCTGCCATAAATCCACACTACAACACACTATAACATAACACAACACAACACAACCTAATACCTAATACCTATCCAGTACCAGTACCTAGGTAAGTCTTACCTTTTTCCAAAAAATTACTCAAGAAAAAAAACCTCTTTCAATACATATTCCCTACCTACCTACCTACTACCTACCAAATAATTGTACACACATTTTAGATATATTGAATTTAGACCTTCAAATTCAAGTTCAAATGATCAACAAATCTCAAACAGTTCCTCCCTACCAATACCCTAGAATAATATTTTCATCGAGTTCTTGTGTTGTGCTCGGTATCATTACTTTTGGAGTCTTGTGCTGTACTTACTTGTATGTGCAGTAGTACTGTAGTTCTGTATAGTAAAGTATGAGGAAGCAGAGCAGAGTAGAGTAGAGTAGAGGCAAGGCAAGGGAAGATGACTTATCTATTTAAGTTTAATGGAGATGGAGGTAGGGTAGATACCTAGGTTATTGAAATAAATTATCATCATATAATTTTTGCATCAACATAACGTCACAGAACATTCACACCATCATCAATTACCTACCATTGCCATGGCCATGGCATGCCAATTACACCACACTTCCCCATTCACATCACATCATTTCACATCAAACAATGCATCCAAATCCCAAGGTAAGGTAAGTGAAGTAGTATCTTGCTTCATTAATCTATTATCAAGTTTCATTCATTTAATGAATCATGTCGTTGATCATCAAATCATTCCCAAGGCAAGGCCCAGTAAAGAGAAAAAAAAGAAAATAAGGCTGAAATATGCAAGTTCGCCGAGAATATGCAACCTCACTTTTTTATCTCCATCAATATCATTCGTCCCTCATAAGTCTAGAGTGCGCGAGCGACTCCATTCCATTCCATACCTCGACCGGTATATGAAAACCATCCATTGGGTATATGAAAACCATTAACCAGATAAACCATCCCCGGAATAAGAAACCACATCCACCAGACAAACCATCGAGAGAGAAATTAAGCCCATTTGCCAAGAAGAGCCATGACGGCTGTTCCGAGCAGAACGCAGCTGATCATGAATGTCAATCTCTTCTTGTCATGAGTCAACTCTGGGTTGAACAAGAAGTCACGAGCTAACAACTCGACCAAACCAGTGTAGATGAGGATACCGGCAGAGATCGAATCGAGAATACCGGAAACGACGTTGGCGGTAAATGAACCAGCGTTGTATGTAGTGCGGAGACCAAGGCCGATGGCGATGGCAATAGGTGTGGTGAGGCCATAACCAGAGCAGAGCACCCATGGAAGCCAAGAGAGACGTTTGGGGAAAGGAATGGCTGACATACGAGCGCCGATACCGAGACCCTCGAAGGATTGATGGAAGACGAGGACGGGGTAAAGGGTCCCGAACTCAGAACCTGCAGTACCAAGGTTGAGGCCAATGATAACAGAGTGGAAGATGACACCGAATTCGAGAATCAAGAATGCAGCGATTTGTTGACGGAACGAACGCTCTTCAGCCATTTCGGAGGACATTGTCATCTTCTCAACGTCCTTCTCGTTGTTTGAGAAAGAGTTGTTGGATGCGGGGCTCTGGTCCTTCATCTCTTGTGCTTGTGCAATGTTGTGGAAAAGACCGGCGTCCTGATCACCAGAGTGCATTTGGTTGTGAGTAAGTGCGTTGCGAGCATGTCCACCTTCAGTGTCGCTTCCAGGTCGGTCGGTGATGACATCTTCGATTGAGGGGCCATGGGCGAAACCGTATTTGCGGTCAACATATTGTTCAGCGGCGAAGTCCATCAAGAAGATCGACAGGACCGAAAACAAAACAATGGCTGGTGTCCAGCTGTAGTCAGCCCAATGGCCGGTCATACCAACGCAAGTGTTAGGACCAATCTCTCCATAAGCTGGATCGAGCAAGCTATAAAATTGTCAGATTCACTGCATCGAGGACCAAACCTGTCGGAAAGATGCAAGACTTACTGAATGAATGCAGTTGCGATAATGACACCAGCACCAAAGTAACGGGCAAAGAGGTAGACATAGATGTTGATCTTCATCCAAGAAACTCGAGCGGCGACAACAGGAAAGAATGTTGCGGCGGAGGAGACTATCAAGATCACAAAGAGAGCCGAGATGCGACTACGATGATGTATCAGCACTTGAGAATAAAATAAAATGGTACAGTCGGAATTGAAGAATCAACTTACGCGCCCAGTTTACCATTGTATTCATTTTGACCAAGTCCGAGGTAACAGACAATGGCAGTTGGATCGGCTGTGTCCAGATCAACCATATTGGGGTTAAAGTCAGTCATGTTGAGGGTAGAGGCAGAGGAAGAGGAAGAGGTAGAGTGAGAATGAGAAAGAGAATGTGAACCACACATGGTGAAAGTTGCAGCTGAAGATATTAAATAATAAAAAAGATTATTTTAAGCGAAAAAGCTTATGAGGTATAATAATAATAATAAAATAATAGATCTTCATAAAAATCCGAAATGGCTCAAAAAGGATCTTTTTCCTCCAGAAGTCGAATCAAGATTCCTCAAATCAAAAAAGTGAGAACCTTGATGGATACTTTAAACAGGGTCAAATTCACGTGTGCGGCACAAGCAATATCCTTTCAATAAAACCCTTGTGATGTGAAAAGAAAAGGAACCCAAAAATCTCTGACATCTAACTGATTATCTGATGATCTGACAATCTGACAATCCGACAATCTGATTATTATTTCCTTTACCCAGGCCGTTTTTTCCGATAATTGAATGTGTATAGGGAGGGGGGCGGAGGGAAGGGGAGGCAAGGGGAAGCAAGGGGAAGGGAGACAGCTGGAGGGAGATGAGTAGGTAGGGGGCGGGGGGGGTAGAATTTATATTGAATGGGATTGGACGATCTTGAGTCGTGAGCAGTCGGGTCTTGTTGATGATGATCTAATCACCCAAGGATCGACAGACCCTTGGAGGTGGGAAGAGGATGAAGATGTCAGAAAACACCTTGTTGGATACCTTTTAAATCCCTCCCCTCCCACGTCCAAGCCATCTTACGCGGGAGGAATGAGCAAGTGAGATCCTAAGAAAATGTGGAAAAGGTGAAAGAGGGGTCCAAGGGATGGAATGATTGGATGGTGATGATGAGTAATGAATAATGAACGATGAATTTTGTTCGGGATGGTGATATTATTGAGTCAAGTCCCTCGTGCTCCAGCTAGGTAGGAGCGAGAGGAGGCAGGTAGGAGGGAGGTGAAATAGGAAGGAGGGACCTTGATGGTGGATTCCATGGTGGATTCAAGGGTGGATTGATCGATGCAGTCTCGATTCAATATATACTAGTCGGTACCTAGGTAATATACGGTATACGTAGTTACGACGTAGTAGTTACGTCTTAGTAAATGTTAAACCGTCCGCGAGGCGCGATGAGTCGAAAATCATCAGTCGATAGATGTAAAGGACGACCTGGGTAATAATAATAATATTATACCAATTAAGGTCAAGATTATTTGAAATCATCTCAAAATTCTGATTTGATCTGATGTGATTTGATGTGATTTGATTTGATGAGGATGGGATGAGAATTGGGTGTATCATGAGACTCATGAAACTTGTGAGGAGAGGGAGAGGAGAGAGAGAAACACCCTATGAGAATCAAGGACGAGCATCAAAGTATGTATACAATAGAAAAGAACGAGGAGATATTATTACTTCACTTACCATACTATACCATACTGCATCACATACTATACCCAACTATAACCAATACTATACCCAACTATGAACCAACCCTTTTGCTTGGGTACAGCAACAGCAATAGTAATAGTCATAGTAATCCCACGGGCCACGGTACTCGACGTCTCGAACACAGCAGCTAGGGAGAACAGAACTGGAAGTGATACACACAATTTTCTCATTTAAATCTCACGGTTCATCATCATCATCGTGATGTTGCACTCCGTGAGTCCATGGACCGTGGACCTTGGACCTTGGACCGTGGCCCGTGGGACCGTGAGTCGTGATCAGAGAAAACTTCCGAAGAACGGATCCCCACTTTTTAGTAATATAGTCTTAAGTAAAGGGTTAATAAGGGTACGACGGTACGAGACTAGGCAGACCGGAGTCACTTGCCAAGTTGCCAGTAGTCACTCCCACGGGCCACGGGCCACAGTCCGACAGTCCACAGATGACAATCCACAGTCCCACCACTCCCACCACTCCCACTCGATTATTTGAATATTATTTGAAATTCGATTTGATTTGATCTTCATCGCCAATCATAATTTGTCTGTGCTTCTGAGCTGATTTTATTTATCAATGCTTCCTTCCATATTTTCCATATTAAAATAATAATGTTGGCAATCATAATAATTTGGCGTAGGTAGGGAGGGTTGAGTGAGATACTTTCTCGTGTGCAGCATATTGCAGCCATCCATCCGGTCAGCCTGTTGCAAACTCTGCAGCCACACTCATTAACACTTCCATTGTAACAAATCATTTTGATCGTCCTCCATCCAAATATTCAATCGTGTGTGCTGCCTTCCCATTCATTATTCAACCGTTCATGCATCGCATTTGCAGATGAACACGTTTGCGGGAATGCAGACATAACAATGACAATGGATGAAGGTGGGGCTCTAAAAAAATATTTAATGTCTGCAAGGCATGCCAAGCATCGAGCAATTCATCCGGGGGTAACACAATTTTGACGACACTTCTTCTTCCAAATCCCATACGCTTTACAAAGTCTGTATGGTGCTTGATGCGGTGCTTGATGCGGTGCTTGATGCTGGTGCCGATACTGATGCCGATACCGATGCTGGTGCTGGTGTTGGTGCTCATAAGGTATCATATGATAAAAGCCATGTTTCTTCCATGAATGATGATTGGGGATGAGGCTGAGATATCTAACTGTTCGTTTTCGTAGGGGCTTACTACGCTAGGACCGAGATCAAGGTTATCTTTACATACCCATATTGATACGGTGGCTTTCTAGTGGTTATTTTTAATTAAATAAATAAATACCTAGTAAGTCTCTTCAACCAAATTCTACGGAAGGCTGAAGCAAGTTTGGATTGGATGATCATGAAGGATGTGTTCGCTCGCATTCGAGAAAATACGAACGGCGGGTAAATGGCGTTCGGTCAGTCTTCTAAGGGGGGGAAGGGATTTAGGCATCTTCGTGTTGTTTGTTTGTATCATTTGGGTTTTGTGTGCTGAAAATGGAAATGGAAATGGAAATGGAAATGGAAATGGAAATGGAAATGGGAATGGGAATGGGAATGGACAGCTTAGCTTGTCCTACCTACAGTAAGTATACCTAGGGTACATTGCTACAACATCCCTAGTACTTGTATGAGGTAAAGGTACCTAGGTAGGCACACGCGAGAGTGGTCATGTTCAACAAGAAGCTATGAGGGGTGAACCGAAGGTGGAGGTGGAAGCGGTGAGGTGAGGTGAGCCATTTGAAGGGGAAATGAATGGATGAGTTTGCAATTGCGATGTTTCATACCTACCTACCTACCTACCTACCTACCAAGTCGCAAATTCAATGAGAGGTACCGGTATACAACATATTCTTTTTGTACCTAGGTACATACCTACCCAATCTTACAAGATCGGAAGAAAGTCAAAGGCGGCGTGCATGTATCTCACGGACGCCTTACAAAAATACTTGGTACCTATACCTACGGTACATATCAAGCCAAGAAAGAAGAACCAAAGACTCGGAATAATCATACCCATCAGCAAGCTATGCTGTTATTGTGAACCTTGAATATCAACCGTCCACAGGCTTTCCGCATGCTTGCTTAAGCAGCGTTTGATAATTATCCCGATCGATCGCTGCCCCATTTGATTTGTAAATGTTGTTCGTCCTACTGCTCGCTGCTCGTATGAACGACATTTACCTATGTTTATGCATGATGCTCTTCGGTCGTCAAATGGGATACTGTAATGATGCAGTTACCGCTGTACAATCATGAGTTGAGCCCTATTTATATATATTATTCTTGATATCGACACCGAGTAGCTAGCTGTATGCAAGTCCATAGTATGGAATCCCTCCATTCCATTCCACAACCTAATTACTGACCAGCGACCAGCGACCAGCAACCGCCAATTTTCAATCCATCGAAAAATCAGGAACCACAGTCCCAATTCGGAAATTCCGTGCTACCCACCTCCAGCTACTTCCATCAACCCCAACCTCAAATCCATGCCCAACCCATCCCTCAAGCCTCACCCCCCAAACACCCTTCCTCGGAAGAACTAACTGTCCGGATTCTAATTGCCTACCAACCTACACCACCACCTCCTCCGAAGATCGGAATCGGGCGTTGTATTGTGCTGTGCTATGTTGTACTTACTGCCTGCCCAAGTGCATTCATTCATTTCATCGTGTGTTACTTTGTATTAGATAACCCACATCTCATGTGCCACCTACCTATCTACACAGTACCTACGCAGTACACTACACTACACAACGCACTACACAACGCACTACACAATACAATGCACAACCTAAATACTTACCGTCCTTTCCCGCAACTCGAATACCATACATGCATACATACCAACCACATCATGCCACCACTATGCTACCATGATATCCCTCGGACCTATTCAGTCAGGATATCATTTCCTCTTCTGTTCTGTTGGCTGCTGCACCATGGAATAATGGATGTGATGGCTAAACCATATTCGAGATTAATTTGATATAAATAGATGAGGCTTTGATACCAATGCATGGGTGATATAATGGATGTGTGTTGTATTGTTACCTCTTCGCAAGTCGCATGATGGAATGGAATAGAATAGACCATTAGATATATTTCATATAAATTCATTTCATTTTTACAATTTTGCGCTTGCCTGCTATCATTAAATTAAACCCAACCCTACCCTCAAAAGAAAACTACAACTTAGAAGCAGGAGATGAATGTCCCACGGCGGTAATTTCATTATAAAGAAGTCTATTCATATGTATGTTAGTAATTCCTCTTGTCTCGTTCGTTCGTTCGTCAAACTCGTCGTATGAAGAAAGGGGTAAAAACTCACGTAGTCAAAAAATCCGCATACTCCTCTCCAGTAACCTGACTCGAGAAATACTGAGCTGCCAAATGATACTTATTTCCCTTGGCTCCCTTACTCGCCAATTGATCTGCTTGTTCCTTAAGCAGTCTCAAAGCATAAGCCTTATCCACTTTCTTTCCCTCCGCAGTACTGACACCATGTTTAACCCATTGCCACAATTGAGAGCGGCTGACTTCTGCTGTAGCAGCATCCTCCATCAAATAATTGATAGGCACGCATCCTACACCTCGAAGCCATCCCTCCATATAACCAAGGCCGATGTTGAGGTTCTTGCGGATACCTTCCTCGGTAACGGCGCCGGGGACATTCATGTTTAAGAGGTCGTTTTGTCCAATCTTTACATCTTCGCGACGGATGAACATTTGGTTGGGAGCTGGCATGTGTTTGTTGAATACCTCCGAGGCGATAGATGCGAGTGCTGGATGAGCTACCCATGTACCGTCATGACCGGCCTTGGCTTCACGAAGTTTATCCGCGTATACACCTTCCATTGCCTTGTCATTGGCGGCTTTATCATCCTTGATAGGAATCTGAGCAGCCATTCCACCCATGGCGTGTACTTGTCTTCGATGACAAGTTTGGATTAGGAGTTTAACATACGCATCCATGAATGGGACGGTCATTGTAACAGCTGATCGATCAGGGAGGACGAAATTGGAGTTGTTGCGGAATTTCTTAATGACGCTAAAGATGTAATCCCATCTTCCACAATTGAGACCAGAGCTGTGATCACGGAGTTCATAAATAATCTCGTCCATTTCGAATGCGGCAAGGATTGTCTCGATCAAAACCGTTCCTCGAATGGTTCCTCGTGGGATGGCGAGAAAATCTTGCGAGAGGTTGAATACATCATTCCATAAACGAGCTTCGAGATGTGATTCCATTTTTGGGAGATAGAAATATGGCCCAAAACCACGACTGATCAACTCTTTGGCATTGTGGAAAAAGTATAAACCGAAATCAAAAAGACTGCCAGAGATTGGCTCTCCATCTATGGTGAAATGTTTCTCCTCAAGATGCCATCCTCTGGGCCTCACAATAAGTGTTGGGAGTGTACGGTCGGTTCGGAGTTTGTATTCCTTCTCTCCTATTTTGAAATCGACTTGTCTTCTGACTGCATCAAAAAGATTGACTTGTCCGTTGATCATATTGTCCCATGTTGGAGCACTGGAATCTATTAAAGGAGTTAGTACTTATATGTGAAGAAAGAAGTTGGAATAGATGAATCGCACCTTCAAGATCTGCCATATATGTCCAAACATTTGAATTCAAAGCATTGATAATCATCTTCCTGTCAGTTGGTCCAGTAATTTCCACTCTACGATCGATCAATCCTGGTGCCGGTGGTGCTCCCCTCCACGCATCATTTTCCCGGATATGTCTTGTTTCGGGAAGGAAATCTGGCAGAGAACCTTTATCGAGCTCTGCCTGTCTGATTACACGTCGTTGAAGAAGTTCTTTTCTGGTACCGTTAAAGGATCTGTGAAGGAGGGCGAGGAATGCAACAGCATCTTTACTGAGGATCTTTCTATTGAAATCGGTAATAGATCCGGAAATGTTCACGCCCTGCAATTGGGCATCGATTTGAGGAGACATCTTGTAAACTATTCGATGGGTATATTGAGAGATATAAGAATTGATATCGTGGAATTGTAGATATCAGATATCAGATATGAAAGAGTAGAGGATTGTAGTTGATGTGAAAGAAACTTAGAACTCAAAGATATCAAGGGGAAGAAGGGGAAGAGATGACTGACTATAGGTACCTATTAGGAGCTCGGTCGCGGCAATGACTAGCCACTCGGCATGCAAGTTCCCCAAGAGCAAGAGTAGAGTAGCATGGATTGATCAATGCATTCGGGTGGAGGGGAAAGGCTTAAAGCTTGTGAATGTGGGGAAATGCCCTTTTCAGATGTTCGGTTGTCGCCGCCTTACGTTTTTGATGATTGTTTGTTTGTACTTCATTCCTTTAATGTGACAACTTTCTCGTCGTCATATCATCTCATATCATACGTAGGTAGGTAGGTAGGTACATTGTGACAAATAGATGATGTCGTCTTTTATTATTATTATTATTATTATTATTACCTATATTGTTTAGTCAAAGGCATTGTTCACTATCGCATACCGTAATATAAATATATATATAATATATATATATATCCATTTTGTTGGGTAGTAGATGAATCCTCGACAACAACTTTTTTGACCTTTTTTTTGCATGTGGAGAGAGAGAAGAGAGAGGAGAGAGGAGAAGCTCTCCTTACCTAATAAGGTTGGCTTTGGTAGGTATATTTCCATTTCCAGCCCTGTACCGGTACGTGGACCTAGGTAGTAGGTACCCTGCTTACCCTCGGCCACGATAACCGTTTAAATGCCGGTTATCTGTTATCGCCCAGACTTCGATAAGCCGATAAGCCGAGGCATTACTCGACTTCATCTAGTAACAATGAAACTCTGCGACAGGTTAATGTTTCCGATTTTTGGGTTCCGGATTCATCCGATTATCGGATTTGATTTGTACCTATTGGTGTGGCCAGTTCCGGGTAACAGGAAAGATGGGGGCCTACCTCCTTTATTGAAAGTCCGAAATGCGCATCGTTTGAAATCATCTCTCCGGTCACTCGTTTGAGACTATATCAGCTAGGGGTCTGATTCCTTTGATATTGCCATTCATGAATTCATGATGCTACTTTAAAGACATATTTATGTCGTCACAGAGATCACATTGCTCTCAAATCTATGATTCTTGGAAGTATTCCATCGAAGTCATGAAAACTGCCGCTTTACATCCAAGTGGCATCTCAACCCTTCCTCATGGCAGTGCAATATCAAATTTGGGACGAGCAAGTGCTTCAACCCCAAAACTATAATGATACCTTGGGGGAATACCTTTCGTAATACTTTAAATGAAAAGCCTCAAAGGGAAGTCCCTGATTTATACCAATTATCTGTCAATTCAATCGAGAGACAATCCTGTGGCCCTCTCACAGCAGTAATTAAGTCTATTACTCTATATACACTATACAT
Source organism: Ciborinia camelliae (assembly GCA_025890175.1). NCBI lineage: Eukaryota > Fungi > Ascomycota > Leotiomycetes > Helotiales > Sclerotiniaceae > Ciborinia > Ciborinia camelliae. The sequence continues at coordinate 968,199 of JANPYM010000013.1, forward strand.
GCTATGAATATTACCATATCGAAGCAATCACAACACCAACAATCACTAATCCCACCAATCCAACACCTCCCGTAAATGCAGCTGCAGCTGCACCGGGGCTAGAATCTGACGAAGAGGAAGTGTGTTCCGATTCCCCGTAACCGCCGCTGAACTTGTCTTTATATATGTCGCATTCGAACAAGATCCCGCAGATATCGATGCATTTTGCGGAAAAATAATATCAGCACACCAAAATTTTGCTAGAAACTCAATTCTTATGACCTCACACCCAAAAACCCCCATGGATCTCACATTATACAACCCCCACTCATGTCCCCCCTCCAGTAAAAATCAGAATAGTAGCATTCATCCCTCTGTTACATTCCACCTTATGCTACCTAGTACAGAATCCTTCAAACAGAAACTCCCTGTCCCGGTTCGTTTCGGCAAAGATCTTCCTCAAAACAGTATTGAAATTCGAGCGAACATCATTTCCAATCCCAATAAGTACGCTTAAACATTCGTAGAATCTTCTTTAATATCTAAAGCAATGGAGCCGCCGCAGAGAGGCCAGGGGTTGCGATTGATGGATGTGATATTTTAAGCACCCCAAGGAAATTGGGAGAGTGTATCTTCATTGAAACCGCGGGAAGCGGGGCATGAAGGACGAAGTAGACGGTGGTGAAGAGGGGGAGGAAGAATGTGAGCGGCGCGGAGAGGAGAGTGGCGGGGTACATATTGGGTATTTAGGATAAAGGGAAGGATTGAAGTATTGGTAGATTGAGGTTTGAAATGCGATGAGATGGTATTAGATGAGATCAATGCAAGAGAGAGCCAGGCTATTCCTTCACTAATAGTTATACCCTCATTACAAAAGTCTACAGCATCAACAGGACAGGCAAATGCCTTAAACAACAGCAAGTTTCCTATTTCCATGCTATTGCGAGCATGAGAGTAACGCTTAGCACAATTGGCAAACCATGCTCTCTCCTCCCCAATACATACCTTAGATACTCAGGTCGTCCGACATGAAGTCGTTGCCTGTCAATTTTCAAACGACACCATCCTTATCCATGGTGAGTTGGTGAATCAGTGACATTATAAATATGCATGCGCATCGCCATCTTGCATCAAGTAATTTAACACTGCATCCTCGGTTTCGTGCATGAAATTGTGTACATGAAATGGTGCACCTTTTATTTAGGGTCTTTCTGTGATACATCATACAGTACTTTGTATTACCAACTTTCCAAGCGGTGTAAGTTTGCGATAGGTAGAGAGGAGGTTGTGGTGGGAGGTGGCGCTAGGGGCGGGTAATTGCAGGCCCAAGAGCGTGAATCTGCGTTGATGTGATTATTGATGAGATTTGGAACGGTGGTTGGAATGAAATGGGTTGTTGGAGGTTTATTCACGGTTTGGGGCAATTTCATGAATATGTAGCTTGTTTTGATGTGTTTATGTGTTTTTTATGTCTATGCGAATTCTTCGCGACTCTGTATATACATTTCCTTTCCTCCCATTTCGCAACAGGCTTATCCAATGCTGATGCCAATGCCAATTCATTTATCCCCAACTCCCATTGCAAAAAGTCTAGAACAAAATAATCATCATACGTGATTGATCGGGTATTTTAACAAGTCCTCATACTCAAGTCCTTTCGGCCATCAGAACATCATTCATCAAAGTCTAGATGTCATTCCTTCTCCCCCATGATCATCGCCTTCAAACTAAGCCCCTTAAAGCTGCTTGCTTACCGCAGCATAATCTATGCGTATATTCGTTGTAGAGTAGATATCATATCTAGTGTTCATATGCAGCGACATAGCGACCTAGTGCTAAACTTCCAAGGAATGTACCGGCTAAAACTGAGAGAAAGTACCCAAGGTTCATGGTCATGACTGCGAGCATACTGTTTACCAATTAGTTTTCTGGCCCAAAACAAGAGAAGAGAAGCTGAGGGAAACTCACAGTAACCATCCAACCCCACCAATAATAGTATCCATAACCGCCCTCAAAGGATCCACACTCAATCTCCATGGTCTAACCACCATCGTGCGTGTCTTGACCACCATAACATTCTCCTCCATCCCATTTTCGCTCAGCGTCATGTTCTTAACATCACTTTCCATAGATAACCGTTCGGATTTTGGGCCCTTCCCAGCAACAGTAACGTAGCGACGATTAGTTTCTTCGGCGAGCCATGCGCTTTCCTTCCAGGCTTTGGCGGCGAGGAGACCGCGGAAGAGTATGGCGAGGAGGATCAGGAATATACAGGTTCCTGCGTAGCCAGCGTCGGTGGTGGGTGTCCACATGTTGGAGTACAGGGAGGTGGTTTTGGAACTGAAGAAGGTCATAGACATCATGGACATATCCATTGTGGTGGTCGTGGTGGAGTTAGAGGTGGACATGTCCATATTCATATCCATTTCTGCTAAGAAGTTGATATAGAGTTTGTTGATTGGGTGGTGGGAAAGTTGGTATGGAGAGAACGGAGGTAGATGTGGATGTTTGTAGTGATGTTGTTTTCGTTAAGGTGAAGAACAGCCGGCGGATCGTGTGAGGTATGTGAATGAATATTAATGTATTATTGTTGTCAAATGATTTGAACGGTCGATTGGTTGGTGGTATCAGGGAAGAGAGGACAGGATAGTCGTTTAATAAGGTTGAAGTAAGAGCGATGAGAAGTTATGAGGTAGATATAGGAGTGGATCCGAGGTAGTTGGAGGGGTATGTGTGTTTCTAGATCTCTTTGCATGAAAGAAAATCCGAATCTGGGGAAGAAAGGTATGAGGCCCTGAAAGTAATAACAAGTATTGAAGGATGAGTTCGATGCACAAGGTCGATATTTGTAAGGTAAGGAAGGATGAAGAATCAAGATGAGGCAATTACCGGTATTTGCTTGGTATGTAATTAGACAAGAGGCAACCTAGCGAGTGACCGTCAAGGTTTGAATATTTGATTTATTTGATACCGAGTGAGTTTAAAAGTTAGACGACACCTGCAGTCATCAAGCAATATCAATGAGTCGAGGACAGTAAGTATGTATGTGTGTGTGTGTGTGTGTGTATTTATGTATGAGTGAGGGTAAAGTTGTATATAAAGTTATTGAAGATGACAAGAATATCAGGATTCAGGATTCAGGACTCAGGACTCAGGACTCAGGACTCAGGACTCAAGAAGGAAGGAACCTAATAATTCAAGATTCCAAATTCAGGAACAATTAACGACCCGTCCTTCTACCTACCTCTACGGAGTACTTATTATTATTTACCTGCCTGCCCGCCCGCCTCCTTCCTTCTCTGGCCGGTGGTCTTGATGAGTGCCAACTGCCAAGGTGGATCAATAAAGTGCTCAAATACGCTCAGACTAAACTTTGTTAGGTTACAAGGTCAAGATATGTCCAAAACTCGCTCAATCTGTTGCTGCTTTTAAAGTTTCAATTATATCCCTTATGCATAATGAATCTCGTTTACATGTGAGGTCCCGATGTTTTATTTTTGGTCCGGTACAGAGCAGAGGAAGGAGTATCGAAAAGCAGCATTGGAATTTGGAAACCCTTGAAGGTTGATACTTGAAACCTCAAGATCTATTTTTTGCCTTTGTTTGTTTGCTTGTTTGCTTGTTTGCTTGTTTGCTTGTCCACCCCCCTCCATGATCCATCATGATGCGATTCCAAACCTTCAACCGTGTCGGGATTCTTCGCAATCGACCAAAAGAAGAATGGCAGTACTGCACCTACTCTGCCGACCAGTCAGCTAACCCCTCGCCCGTTCTGGACTCGATGCTTTGTTGCATGAGGAGACAGCATACGTGGTTGATTTCATTGAAGAAATTCGACTCTGGCTTGTCAAGTCATGTCAGAGGAGTGAGGATACACTGATCGTGATGCTCCATCTTGTAACTGATCACTGAGGAGCCACCCCTACCTTCCAACCTCAAAAGCATCACCAGCTCACAATAATATCACATACAACACTGCGAGTCACAAATATGGATATGGATTAAGTATAAATTATCCCTCGAACTCCAACATTACCAATGCAAACTTCAAATGTTTCGAAAGCTCGTCCATCATGATTCCTATTCAAGGATAATATTCTGCCATGGAAAGACACTCTATACCCGCCATGCCTTCAACACTGTCCCAAAATGCCCAAGTTTTTGCATCATCCATAGCGTTTCCTCGATCAACTTTCTCCTGGTATTCCTCTCTACTCTTCAATGCATAATGATGCAGTGCTATTCTATCTCTCGTCGGTGGATATCGTCTTATGGGTGCCTGAACCCCATTTTCATCAACAGTTATTGACCCGGATTTACTCTTGACTTGATGGGGGCTGTTCATACTGGCATAAAGAGAAAGTTTGGCAATGGTTTTGCCTAGCACATTATGTCCCTCTCCATCCCATATACAGTCGATGTAGGTCTTGCGGACAGATTTTGCTCTCTTTAATAGGCCTGCCGAGGAATGCGTCTGCCATGAAACGTACATTGCCCCAACGTGTTTATCCTTCTCATATAGTTCTAGGAATTGGTTCAAATTCTCTTTTCCCGTCATCTCCAGGTATTCGTCGGCGTCCAAGAAGGCCATCCAAGTGTGATTGCTTCGATACTTGTCGACACAGATATCGTAGATGTGTTCCTGCATGGCGGGAACATGTTCCGATTTATCGAAGTAGTGGAAAGTTACATGCTCTCGGGGAATACCCAAGTCTTCCATCTCTGAAAGAGGCGGATCAGAACCATCGTCCATGATGTAGAATCTTTTTATCCCAAGATGATAATAGTGGTGGACGAACCACTCGGGCAAGTCTTCCGCTTGATTTTTAACTGCCATACACACAGAAACATACTCGTCGTCTCGAGTGTCCTGCTTGGATCCAAGGAATGGCTTTTTTACTTGATGACCTGGCCTCGTGGTTTTTAAACTGGTCGTATCCCCTGAAAGATTCGAATTTTCTGCATCCGATGTTTTCGTTTCGCCAAAAACCCCAAGCATTGCCCTGAATTCCTCAAAAGTTCCTGCGGGACCTGCATGCTTCACGGGCATCGAACTTAAAGTTTTGTCTACCGCTTCATTGACCTTCGATGTCTCTGGTACGGGCTTGTCATTGGGCTCAATATCCACCAACATATAATGAATCATGACTAAAGCCGAAGCGCACAGAAAGATGAACTTCCATGGAATCCCATGTGTTCCCGATAGGAAATTAAAAAACATCTTCGAGAGATGGTGAAGAAAGGTCGCGAAACCCCAGTGATGATTTTGTGCAGGTTGAAGACTTGTATTAATTTATCTGGCCCCTATCTTAATCTTCTTGCTTTTGTTCTGTTGTCTCAGCTAGTTATGCAGGGGAGGTTATTGAGGAATTGAGGTGGCGTTTTTGATTTATTTGGTTTCCTAGAATAGCCTCTCGCTTGAGATTTGCTTTTCTCCTGGTTTTTGGATTATCAAATCTATCTTAGTTCTTAATTCCGAAAAATGATTATGAAGGCTGTGTGTAACTCGCGTATTGAAGAATCGATTTAGTGAAATCAATATCCAGTGACTACATATTACTCATCGAAGATAAGTAAAATGTTACGACTGCCTCAAACAACACAGCACAACGAAACTTTTGAAATCAAACACGACAAGCACAACAAACCCTTCATAAAAAAACAATCATCTCGTTCACCAAGCCCCAGAAGTTTCTCGCGAGATGCGCAAAGCAGTTTGGATTAACCCTAACCTTCTTGGTTATATTGGCGAGTCCGAGGAACATAATGAACTGTACGACATCATTCCAAACAGGAATTCATCCATTCCTTGTAATCCACATTGTCAAATCATCCAATCAGTGTGCTTTATTAATACTGCGACGATTTGAAAAATTCCATAACTTCTTTCGAGCTATGCATTACAAACGGCTTATTATACATGGCCCGGTTGGAAATGGGCTCCTGGGCATGGTAAAAGCATAAACCCCATCCTAAATAGGAGAACTTATTGGCTTTTGTATGTACTATCTTCCCCTCCCTTCTTCTCCTCTCCAAACCTGTATTTTTATGTTATACAACTAGTTAGTTCAGTCATTATGGCGGCAATATTTCTTCCTGGGTAATGAAAGACTATGATCGTGCATTTACAGCCCTCAACCATAATCAAATTTCGACAAGAATCAAATTGAGGATGGCAGGGTTAACTTTATTATCCTCTATTTTGAGTCTTCTTGACTGGGTGTGCCTTGGCCTTGCAACGATCGATAAGGGTAGAGAAGAACTTGGTGTTGCAACAAATCCAACAATCATTGTGGACAGAGAAGAATAACTTTTTGATGATTCAAGGCCTCCAAGTTCTAAGTTGTCTGCGCGAGGCCTGCCACCCCTGGGATACACCGGTCGTCAGGATATCTGTAGGGCTGGGGCATTGATTGGAAAGTTGGAAATGCTTTCTCACTGCATGGTTTTGATACGAAGCCTTACGTTTTAATTTGATTGAATATATAACTGGTTTTAGTTGATGTCGATGGCTATGGTCTTGGAAGATTGGGGCAATAACTAGCGTGCCCAATAGTCCCGACTGCAGCCCGATTTGAAGGTTTGGATCTTTGGGAATGTTTGGATTGTTTAAATCAACTTTGTTGCTCTGGATAGATTCAAATTCAAAACTTTCTCTCTTATTATTGAACTGTCTAGCAATAACCACCGGCATGTTTTATATTCCTGTTTGCCAATCACGTTTTTTGTAAAAATATATTCACTAGAACTCACAAATTATCTCCTGATTACAGACAATATATTCACAATCACCGGATTTCTTCATCAATCCATAATAAGTATTTATCGTTTGTGCGATTGGATTGGTACACATACAGCTCTCTTTTAAATCGATATTCTAAATCTTCAAGGTATCGATATATCAGCAACTTTTCGGGGGGGGGGGGGGGGG
>JANPYM010000013.1:975118-998511 GCA_025890175.1 Ciborinia camelliae
CATCGTCAAAATTTCCTCGGTGCAAAGTTCATGGTACCTTTTTCATCCCTTACCCACAAGGGTAAGAAAACAATACGACTCCTCGGAATCTTCACCCATCAGTCAAAATCTATGACCACCACTAGAGAGGAAATGGGCTGATTTTTTGATCACAAAAGCATACACATCGCAACAGAATTCCTAAAACTTCGTCATGGAAAATAAAGAAAATTCCCAACATCATGAGATTTCAGTTTCTTCAAGACAAGAATATAAGATGGTCTTGCTCCATTACAATCCTGCTATTCACGATGCTCATTCTCGGACTAGGAAGCATGTCAACACCCATCCTATCGATCAAAATACGGTCTGAAAACGGAGAGAGGAAACTTCCAGCATCTGCCTATACTTTTTACTTCAGCTTCTTCTGCAGAAGTAATGATTACGCTGCTGATAAAGAATGGGTTGATATAAGGTGCGAAAATTATGGTAAGATTATGGACCCTAAGATCATGGCCAGATAATGCATGGAGAGAAATACTGACAAATTTACCCGGAACAGGAAAGTTAAGCTCAGAACACCAAATTATCTCGGATTTGGGTGACGCATCGGGTAAGGTTTAGATCCTCTGATCGATGTAATATACTATACTTACACGCAATCCATTTACACAGCTGCTTATCTTGACGACGGTTTTAAACGCAATGTTAATATTATTCCTGCCCTTTTAACCACCACATGGCTTCTCAACATTATATTCCTGTTTACAGATTATATGTCCTTGCGGTCCTCGCGTCTAACTTCTCCACGAGACTTGAAATTCTCTATAGCATCCATCTTGATAGCCGGAGTATGTAGCTCCCTCCCCCATACTCAACCATATGCTGATTTTATACAACTAGCTATCATTCGTAGTGGTTACTATCACAACTATCGCTTTTTGGTCTATCTTATTAGATATCGAGATCAAACTTAAAGGTTCTAAAGGTGTAGGTGGTGGGGTTTTGATACATATACATGCGGGCCTGGCTTGGCTTTATACCTTGGTATTTTTCATTAGTGTGGTGGGCACGATATTTTTCGCCAAAACAGCGGGGCATAGTGATGAATATGCTCCTGCGTTGAGAGTACTGAGGGATTGTCTTCAGTTGGGTCCTCGCGACTGATCTTAAAGTTAGAAATGAAATGTATAATGCCCTGGTTTTTGAACAAAACAAGCCCGAATGGGGTGTAGGTGAGGCCCAACACAACAATGTTCTATGATCTGAGAGACTGCGGACACAGTTTGGTGAAGATAGAGAGAGAAGCAGTGACCTGGGATGCTGGGGCTGAAGGTGATGTGCCAATATACCATGCGTCTTGTTGATTTGAGGTAGGCAATTTTAGAAGGTCTTAAATTTTGAGTCTATGGAGTGAGAAGTTTTATGTACAAGTTGGAGGAGAATATTTCCCATCGACTTCATGATAAACACAGATTTTAGTCAGTGGGAAGATAATTGGTGAACCCGAATGATATTGTCAGACGTGGACGAAGTGTATGATACCAATGTGTATAAGTAGTGGTCTATGGGGGGGAATCTTCGAATAGGTGCGTTATACTGGCGTATAATCCAATGCACCCGCGTAGGCCAAGTACGTATTTCTAATATCTACCTATGTATGTGTGACCGCTAACATACGGCCACTCCCATTTATATGGCGGTATTAAATTCATCCTACCACCAATCATACCTATATCTTTCCAAAGAAAGCTAAGCATCCACATTGGCATTTTCTGGCTTACAGACAATTCACTCAGATCTACATACTGTCGGGATGGCCATGTGACTGAGGGTGTGGTAGAACTAGTGCCTCGGCGCACTTATATATGTTTCTACCTGCACCATAATTTCTAATCCAAATCTGTCAATACAATTACTTCAAAGGTCTACAAAAGTAAGTAATCAAGTCACCAGCACAAAGTACTCCGCATCGCATCACCATCACATCAAAGCCTTTGGATTTTATCCGTCAACTTGATTTGCCTCCCATCAAATCATTACAAAGTACTTTAAAACTTACCACACCAAACTCCCTAGACTTCATCGCAAAAAGCCAAATTTACATCCACCAAAATATAATCATGACGAATAGCCTCAGGTCCTACAAATGGGCTATCATAACAAATGTTTTGGCTGTATGGCTTTCCATCGGCATCCTAATTCTAGCAAGCAGAAGTATCCCGATTATATCCCTCGACACGAGAGCTCTGAAAATAACTGCGGGATCTCCGGTGTCTGCATATGATCAATACGATATATACTTTACTATGGTTTGCAAGAGCAATGATCATATTGCAGGTCTTGATAAGCAAGTGGCTGAGGACATTTGTGAAGGCTATGGTAAGCTTGAAGATAATAGTGATCCTCTCCATATAGAGATGTATACTGATAGTCTGCCCAGGGCTTTGGTATTCTAAATGTTCTTTAGTGGAAATGATTTTCGGTGATTTTGGAAATAATACTTCAAAAAGCGTTTCGGAACATCTTGACTGGCTCAGTAAGGCCCCAAACCATCTAATAAATATACCATACTAATGCGTTACTCATCTCCATAGGTTCTTATCTTGACGGACGTTTCTACGACAATGTCACAGCCCTATTCTTTCTTTTCATCCTCATCTTCATTTTTACTACTTTTCCTCTGGGCTTCATAATGTGTGAATTATGTGGCGAAGAAAACAAAGATAGCAAATATTCCATGATAGCTTTTGTATGGATTCCTTTCTTTCTTTCTTTGCTGGAATATATGCTGATTTATAATAATTAGCTCTCGCTGGGCACCTGGCTGCTAATTGCCACGAACATCGCTTTTCTATTCATCTTAATAGGCGTTGGGGGCCGGTTCCGATGTACTACGGACGTTTGCATACCAGTACGTAGGTGTTGGGGTGTATTGGGATTGTCTTTCCTTACTGGGGTAGTCAATTTTTTTGGCATATTACTTGAAGATAATTCTCGTCGAGCAAACTACGAGCATGGTTCGACGAATGTGGATTCTGCATCGGCACCATTACTTTCGCGGATAAGCCCCGTAGAAAAGGCATAGAAATCTCTTTCTATATGGGTATGGGGTAGATGGTTTTGGCTGAGCGTGGAAGCCTTCAACGCAGCCATTTGGATGGACAGACTGTGGTTTTATATGGTACCTTCCAATAAAGATTAACAGGCAGAAGAGTCTCTGCTCCAGAAGTTGTGGGAGAAGAATTCGGGGCACAGGGCGTTTAGGAACTAAGCACAATACAATACCAAGGGCGTTTTTTCATTGCCCAGAGCTTTCCCAAACAATAATACCGCATTAATGAGTTTTCTGAGACTCTCTTACCCTCTTATGTTAATTGATTAGTTTTCAGATAACTATGTCATGTTGGCTCGATGATGGCCAGCCGCTTTTGAATTCTAAACCCCTGCTCACATGCACACTGCTCATGAGTATGGATATGGTGAATTATTAATACTAACTATTCATACATCACTAAGAGTAAAACTCATAGATGCATGTCATATGTCTTGTTTACTTGAGAGATTTTAAACTTCTTTAACCATAATCATTCCTGTTTAGCCTCGAATTCTAGAGTTGCGAAATGACGGTCAAAACAAGTTGCACTATCACATGAAGTAATGTCAGATGGATCTTGATATTCTCGTTTCACTGATCATTTTGCAAATTCCGATATAAATTAGTGGAAAATCTTTTAGTATCAAGCCAACATAACCTTATAATTACTACATCGAGAAATGCCTCAATCAACATAAGGTAAAGCCTTATAGCCTCGTACATCAAATCTTATTTTTTGTTTAAGCAAAAGGCCCATCAAATCGATTCTACACCCTCAGAATGGAATCCCTAGATTCAATACACATGCAGTCTCTTGCAGTCTGAAAAATACAGTCTCCCTTGCCACTGCGAATCATAACATTGAAATTAACTTGCCTTCCCGAACGTTTCATGATGCAACACAAAAATGTTATCAGAATAAGTTCACTCCTGACTTTCCTAACTCTTCTTACCAGTCTGTTTCTCTTCCTCATCATCTTCATGTAAGCTTCATCGGTTCTCTAAGTCCTTTGTTCTTAATACCTAACTCTGTTCCCCGGTATCAAACCACTTTTATGTTTCCTTGTATACACTCTTTTTGCTTCCTAATACAACTTTAACTCCCCATTTTCCTTCAAAATCAGGCAATATTGACTCCCCGATCTTGTAGTGGAAACAAACCTTCTTCTACAAACTTACACTTCGCCATCCTTTCAGTTGACACCACAAACTTCATATCCACATATGCAGAACTCCAAGAATCTAATAAGACGCATGGTATCGATGTGATATATTTGAGAACTTACTACAAGGCAAATTATATTGATGGATCGCCGTCATTGAATTTGGGCGGAGGATGGTGGACATGGAGTGTAGAGATCATTCTAAGCCACTGGAGTGACGTGCAAGTAAAACGAGCTGAAAACAAAGATGTACTGATATTGGCCCCCTGGAAAGTTCATAGCAGATGATTTTATAACAGAACATCCAACCAACAACTCGAGGTTTCCGTCAGAGCTTATTAGTATGATCTTCCAAACTATAATTTATCATCAAATTACTAACATAATGCTCCAACTCCAGGGTCGCGTGTTTATATTAGTTCGCTTTTATCTACACTCTCTTAGCTCTACATCTGCCGCGATACTAGTGAATCTGTATACGGCCGCAGGCTGTATTAGCAGATTCACTAAGGCGTCCAGCTGCATGCGGCCTATTTGTCCGCTACGCGGGCATTTAAGCTTTTATAGATTAATTTATAATCAATATGTAATACAATACTACCTAGTATACAATCTAATTGTTAATTAACAATATCTACTACCAAAGTGATTCCAACAATATCATTAATACTATAGAGATTATATACTTAATATTACTAGTTAATCTTGCTACCATATAGATATGATTCATTACTCTAAGATGAACCAACAATTTTGATCTAAATTTTTTAAAAATCTGTTTTTCAAAACTTCAAAATTATTGAAAAAAAAGTATATAAAGAAAATCCCTTAAAAAACTTAAAAAAAAAAGCAAAAAAGCAATGATGAGAGTGGGATTCGAACCCACGCCTGTTTCCAGACCAGGAGATTGAAACAATCGTTTGTTAAGAGTTGGATACCTTAACCTGGCGCCTTAGACCAACTCGGCCATCTCACCATGTTTGTTGCAATTCGGCGTGAATTTTAAGTATATATCGATGCTGTGGTATGGATGTAGTGGAGAAGGAGGGAACTGCTCCACTTAAAGTTTTTTAGATCAAGGAAGGCTAGTGGAGCCTTGATACTTCAAAGTGAAAGGGCGGATATTAATAATTGTTTACTCATTTCACCATTATAACTAGGCCCCTGTCTAGTAAATGCTATATAGCTAATAATATAATCACTCTTTATATTTAAATAATGATTTTCTAAAAAATCCTTTTATCTTTAGAATTAAGAGTATGACTCTACCTAGGATATATGGAAAGCATAGTGTCGGATTGCTTGTAGGAATCGCATGGATTTCTACGATTCTCACAAGTAATCTAATACGATGGAAGAGTGTAAAAAGAACGAAGTTGTCATTATACTATCTAGAATGACTAGGTATGTATTTGTTATCTCTGTTACGCTAGTACTAGCGTAACATAATCCAACCCTATACTTCCCACATATCCTAGTTAGTCATACTCTTACTGTTGGAATCACCTCAGTGGTATGTGTTGTTGATCAACGTTTATTTTGAATGGTATTGTAATTGCATATCGATCGAAGATCGATCTGCGTAGGCTTATATTCCCGCTACGGATAGGCCGCACGCAGCTGGGCGCCCTAGTGATGCGGCCGTATTAGTAGATTCACTAGTATGGATCGCGACAATAATATTATAAAAAGAAAGCCGCTCCTCTCTCGCTTTCTCCTTCGCTTCCCCCTTCGCTTTCTTTTCACCCTTTTCGCGGCCTTTTTTTTATAATATTATATTATTTTAAATAAATATTTATAAAATAAAATACGGTTCAGGCTCTATGGATTTACCTACATTAATATATAAATATTTATTATATTAATAATCACATAAGCCGATTGCAATGAGATTGTTACGCTAGTACTAGCGTAACACTAGATAGCAGTACATAGCATTCTTCCATAGCATAATGACAACTTCGTCCCTCTTACACTCTTTAGACCGTTCCAAAGATGAAGGGGTCGGTTTTTTTGCTCCTGCCCCGAAACTGTCACGATGCTGACGCATTGAGAGTGAAGTATTATGTATTGCTTGAAGAGCCTTACTCCTATAAAGGGCTACACCCTTTATATGCGTGAGGCAGTACAGCCGTACGGCCTAGGTAACGAGAATCTATGCCTGATATCTCAGGCGTTCCTCTAGGCCGTAAAGGTTCACTACTGCCGTAACAGAAACCCTTTTACTGCGTTTCAGACATAAGGGCAGCTGGATTACAACCATATATATACTCTTTAAGTGAACTCAATCTACTATAATTCCACCCTGTACTTCCTTCCTACGGTATTACCTGGTCATCCCAGTATACATACCATCAATAATTTTTATATTTATATAATTCATGGTTGTTGAGGAATTCAATATTAAAATGTTTTTAATTTTCCTTAAGTTTTCCTTTTCGGGTTAGGGGCGAGAGGTAAAGTGAGGGGGAAAGAGAGGGGGAAAGAGAGGGGGAAAGAGAGGGGGAAAGAGAGGGGGAAAGAGAGGGGGAAAGAGAGGGGGAAAGAGAGGGGGAAAGAGAGGGGGAAAGAGAGGGGGAAAGAGAGGGGGAAAGAGAGGGGGAAAGAGAGGGGGAAAGAGAGGGGGAAAGAGAGGGGGAAAGAGAGGGGGAAAGGGAGGGGGAAAAGCATTTCCCTTTTTTTCCCCTTTTTTGATTGCAATGTATTCGTTTTTTAAGCCAAAGGCTAGAGGGGCGGATTGCAGTTGTCGTATTATAGAGCTCCCCCTCTCCCTCTCCCCTTCTTTTTAATAATGAGTGTCTAATAAGCTATGCAGCACGAGCTGGTCGAAGGTCGTAAGGGGCGTGAAAAATAAATATGGATCACCCTAGCGATTCCGTGTTTATTTTTAGCCCCAAAACGGCTGTAGTCAAAGCTTGTATTTTTATATTTTAAAACGATTCACCTCCCTATCAAACAGTTCACGGTGAGATGGCCGAGTTGGTCTAAGGCGCCAGGTTAAGGTTATAGCTTAACATAAGATTGTTTCAATCTCCTGGTCTGGAAACAGGCGTGGGTTCGAATCCCACTCTCATCACTACTCTTTTGCTTACTACTCTTTTGCTTTTTCGCTTTCTTTTGAATCTTTTCAAAACTTTCTTTGTGCACTTTTCTTTTTTTAAATTTTTTTTAATGGTTTCGAAGTTTTGGAGAGGGTATTTCTAGAAAATTTAGACGAGAGTGGAGCAGCAGAAAAATTCATATAGCGTCTACCTAGTACGTTGACGTTTTGGCGATTTCTAGTGTATGATAGTGGGGTTGGTGGGGATAGTAGCTGGGGTAAATTACTAAGTAGATTTAGGGTTTATCACCTTATTTATATTAAGTAGGATATCCATATAGGCAAGGTTGCCCTTTCGGGATATAGTATGGTCCAATGGTAGCATTGTTGCTTTTGGGTTCCACCTGTCTCTCATTGATTGAGAATCACTGCCGGAACCACCACTATGGTTGGCATATTGGGCCACTCTACCCCCTCTCTCCCCATTCGATTCCGCATTACAGCGATTATCGCTAGTATCCCCCCACGTAAAGGAGTATTGAGTTGTCCGATAGCCCAGTCTACTGCAATTACTTGCCATGAAAACAACTCGATTGATGGTGACATCCCACGGATATGTGGATGGGCTGGATCCAGCACTTCCAAGTTGTTGTTATAAACGATTCTATATACACGAACTAGCTTAGTACCGATTAGTCATCGGGATCCTCATATAGAATCTCCCGATTCCATGGAACTTAGCTCAGTAGTCACAATAATACAACGATGCATATATACACGTTCAATAAAAGTTATTGCAAGACATCTTTAACGTGTTCCCCTTCATACCATGCAAATCTAAAAATTCTTTGTGTCTCTCAATTGCAGGGATTTGTCCATCTGTCATTACAGCTATTGAGCTGTGCGCTTTATATATGTGTGTTTTTCGCAGGGGGCTCTCAGCATCTTCGTCCATCGCATCGTCTCCATCGTTCTCTTCTCTTGATGCTGACATCTTATTGATAATTGCTAGTTGATCATCGTTCAGACCCACCTTCCCCCATTGTTTTGTCGACGTTATCCGTCCCGAATGGTCCGGATGCTTCAGCCAACCGCATCAAAAAGTGTATACTTGTCTCTATAGCTTTCTGAGAGCTCTCCAAGCTTTCCCGATACGAGTGCCAATCTTTCCGATTCGTTTTCGGGAAAAGCCGTAACCCGGTCTACATATCGTTCTTAAAATCCCTACACTTTAATATAGGACTGTACAAACCTCCATCTCAAGGTGGAAAACGTCCGAATTTAGTCATGAATCCAATGGGTCCACATTCCGTCACGACAACGCTAGTTGACATTCTCGGATCCTTCTTGGGATTAAAAGTAACATCCATACTTGAACCCTCCTCTTCTGCCTCTTCTGCCTCTTCTGCCTCTTCTGTAGGTTCATCAATTGCTGTTGCTGATTTGTACCTCAAGAATCTCTGCAGTTACAACATCAGCACAGTTTATAGTATACTGTCAACGGCAGAACACTTAGGAGAACTGGTAAGACGACTTGTACTCGGAAACTGACTGGGTTGATTGATAATTAGTAGTATATAATATATTATGCTATAGAGTACGGCTTATCTTCATTCGGGTTGGATTCGACGTATTGGTTTCATTCAGCCTTCTTTGAGCTACTTGCCATGTAGTCTTCTTCTATGTCTATGTGTACAACTATCTCTCACACCAAAACTGAAGAAAAACAACATCAACTACTCTATCTCCATCTCACCCCCTCACCGCCACTCAGACCCTTCGATCACGACGAACCATAGGGATAAAATCCGTATGTGGATTCGCAGGCCAAGGAGCATGCTCATTTACAGCGGGTCCGTACTCGACGAAGATTTTCAACAACGAAAAGAAATATCCATAGTTTCCAAAACTCCTAAACGGAGTGACCCTTTCAACTACGATATGTGCCTTATTTCGCACATCTCGAGCGCGCATCCGATCCGGAAATCCCCGATAGTTGGCTGTGCGCCCTTGAAATATGGAGGTGAAACCATTCGTTAAGTTGGCGCCCCGAGAGATTCAATTGTTGCAACGAGGGTGATTTGACAGGCAATGACAGCTACCCTTCACATTTTAAAGCAAGTCACCGTATTAGTCGTTGTTAGATATTGTTGATATAAAATAGTTCTACATACACTAGCTTAGTCATCGAGCTAAGTTCTATGGAATTGGAATTAGAACTTAGCTTGATACACAATAATAACAAGTTCAATAGATATTAGAAATAGTAGTCTCTTGAGGAGGCTGTACCAACAACAGTCTCATATTGTTTATAAGAACTTCTTGGGCCTTCGTTCTATTCTGTTACTTCCTTTTATCCTACAGCCATCTTCTGCTTTCATAACATCCAACATTGGACAAATTCTAAAGCTAATCAAAAGCTGATCAATACTTATAATACCCCTTCATTAAAACTGTCAGTACAATCATGTGATCGTACATAGGGACCGTACGAAGCGTACGACCATACAGGCCGTACCATATGGACTAGCGCAGGAACTAGCACTTCAACATCTGTATATAAGGGATCACTTTAGCATAGCATTATAGAAATCAAGAATAATTATACATACGTTTATAGCATAAAGTACTTTACACTTTGAACCCACCAAGTTGATACCAACAAAAACCTCTCTCTTCAAATTAAAAAAATCTTTCATAATGAAAAACAATAACAAGCTCATTCCCAAGCCTCTCCGGGAAATCGAGGAACATCCCAGCATGAAGTTCTGGGGCGGCATCCTCGTAATCTTCATCGATTACCTCACCACGACCCCCGAGGAAAATACAGCCACAATGACCAGCCTATTCAAGATTCTCCCCGATTACGCACACTGGGCTCAACTGGTCAAAATAGCCATTCGTACCGCTATCCCCGACACGATACCATACAAGAATTATCGTATGCATATCGCAGATATGAAGTTCATCATAGAACAATTAAACGATTTCCAGGAATTGGAGGACGTCCGCATGAGACTTTTGATCCCGCAATGGAATTTTGAAAGATTGAAATTGGGTGCGGCATTGTTTGGACTCAGGGATATACGATGGGGCTTGGGGTATGTGGTTAAGGGGAGGGGGTATGTTGAGATCACAGAGAGAAGCAATTGCATGGCGAGGCTGCTGAGGGTTTATCAGGTAGATTTTCAGGGCGCTCTAACCAGATCTCAGTTGGAGATTCAACGTCGTAAAGAAATTCAACGATGTACAGAAATTCGACACCGTGTGGACATTCAAAGATCTAAAAGTACTCAACCCAACTCTGGCACTCAAACTGAATCGGATCTCAAACTTCATTTACAGAGAAGAGCCCGGGTTCCGATGTGCTTGGGGGTTAACTTGAAAGGGTTGCGTAAATGATTAATGCGTGGGGGTGTTTCTTCAACTCTTGTGTAGGTAATCTTATCATTGGTAACAGCGGATTTAGGGAGGCCTCAGTTTGGGGACGAGAGATTAATTTCTGATCTATATGAATTTTCACTTGTAAGAAATAAATATGACTTCCATAATTTTGACTGTCTATTTGTGATTTTGATATTGATCTGTAGATTCAGCCTTGTGATTTAATGCACCCTTCGCATGCCATATCTATTCCAACCATTTCCTAGTATAGCGGGATTCTACGTATCTGACCATGCAATGCATAAGAAGGATCAATATTTAGGACAACACATGGGGAAAAGGGGAAGAAAGGGCCAGTCTATGGACGTTAGGGATGTTGCCTTGGTCTATACAAATTAATGCATCCACGAAATACTTCTACTCTTCTTGAATCCTCAATAATAATGATTAATAACTATAAAAATCCATCAGTATCAAACAACTTTCGCCCCATTCTTTTCATAGAGCTAGAATTATAATCATTTATCTACCCTTAATTGTGAACCTGTCACGTGGGTGCATCACATGACCACGGGAAATACGGCACGAAGGTGCGGCACAGGAATACGATGGATACGAAGAGTGGGATTGCCACGTAAGACATCACTTTAACCGGCATGTCATGGGCGGAAGCATTCCGTCCCTCAGGCCATATGAATTTGTATATAAACTTGGACATTTTCCTTCTCAAAAGGACAGATTGGAAATCCAGAGTCCTTAGGAACCCTAAAAGATTATTAGTTGAATTGAATATCCTTCCAAGCCATTATACCCTTGTCACAGAACCTAATCTTAATGCTGTTTTCTTAAACATTCACTGTATATAACAGAGTCTCGCTAGTATATATTCCGATTAAGGAGTACAACAGCAGTATCGGCCTCGCCGTACTAGATACGACCGTATAGAACGAATTTCCCGCTTGTGTTTATAAAATTTGCTTCTGGCATCTTCATTCTCTTGTCTTTCTTATATACATTTTCTATCTTTCGACTTTCACTAAATTGAATTTCAATCAGTCGCATCAAGTTCAAGAACGATCTTTAAATCACAAGATGTACAGATTTTACTTCACATTACCAAGATCAAGAATCCGAATGAACTCTCAACAACTCATTTCTATAAAAAAAGATCTCAAAGATGTCCCGATTCTTAAAGCTCCCCTTGGATTGGTCTATACACATCAAGCTCCACGTCGAATCTTTAGAACAGTGTATTTACAGAAAGCAGGAAGCACCAGAATATTGCACCTGCAAGTTTTGCAGTAGGGTGTGAAACTTCCAACACGCATGGCTATGCCACATCAGCCCCTTCAATGCAAACTTCTCTTAGAGACCAAAGAATGGTGTACAACTACAAAACTTTGTATAATTGTAAATAAATTAACAGAATATTTTATAAGGCATTAAAGACCTTAAAAACAATTCATATATAATTTACATCTACAATAGAGGGTACAGTAAAACCCCTCTATAAGGATATTTTTTTTAGCGCTTTTTTTAAGGATATCAAGGGGTACTATCCTTATATAAAGGTTTTGGCTAATCCCGGTAGAATAACATTTTGGCCCAAATATATATCGACCAATTCCAATTAAGTATAAATTTAATATAATTTTTATAAATATTTTATATTTAAAAAAAATTTTTATAAAAAAATTTATTATAAACTAGATTTTAATTTTGAAACCAGGATTTCTAAAAAGAATCTTTATAAGCGAAATATAAGAATATAGCCATTTTTTATATCTAAATATTAATAAGACCCAAAATTATATTTTATTTAAGGGGTTATTCTTATAGGGGGGATCCTTATAGAGGGGTTTTGCTATAAATTAAAAAGAGCGGGTAGCTTTTTTTTACTTTTACTTTTTCTATTAAAAACAATCTGCGTTTTTTATAAATTATTATAGTGTTCCGAGAGTGAAGGGAAAAAGGAATCATAAATCATTGGAATAGTATTGCAGTAAAACTATAAAGAGGAAAGAGTTCTGAAAAAGAAGCTGTTTAAATATCTCCAGCTCCTGCCCCTAGGCAGCAACCCTGGAAGCCCCTGATACTACCCTCTTTTTTTGTGCTTCGCGGCCGCGAGAAGCGAGCGGAATTAGGTGTAAACACAGTAATTGGAATCAGCTAGAGTCTACTCTCTACTATAGAACAGGAACCAGATTGCTTAATATTATAATAGATTTATTCTATTGCAGAATTCGCAATGATATGAAACAACGGAATTATTTAGTAGTAATATTTGGAAGCTAATTTTGATGTAAAGAAAGATTTCTATTAGCGGGTTTGGTCGCTCTTTTCATCAATTTTTGAATTTCGAGCTTTCTAAATGTGGGTAAATTATTCGGATCCTTCCCCTTTCAACTTATAGCGGTGTGCGGTGTGCTTTTCACATAAATTATACGTTGTTGGTAGGATTCTTTACACATAATTAGAATGGATTTGGCTAATTTTGGTATTTAAATCCCTTCATTGTTATTTAGACACTAAATTAGGGGACATTAGGATGTTAGTGAATTCCAAATGTTTCGTTATTCTCGATGAGGTCTAAAACTTTTTGTTCATTTATTTTGCGTTCACATCGGGATTTATGCTATTTATACTCACTTTATGTTCATATTGGAGATGAGATTGGGTTTTAGTTAATATTGTTGTGTATCGAGCTAAGTTAACTTAGCTCGATGACTAAGCTAGTGTATGTAGAAATATTTTATATCAACAGTTAATGTCGAATTTGTATGTTTTTTTGCATAGCAGGTTTAATCTGTGTTAAACAGAGTCTTTTTCTAAGCCTGAATTGCAAGCCAATGAGATTTTCTTGTCATTCTAGCTTTTGTCATTAGAACACCTCAAAACTCACTTTTTCTCAGTTTCAATGGTCAATCCGATTTCAAACGAATTCTCTGGGTTCTACGCCTTGTTCCTTGTCTTCTTTCTTGACTAAGGCCAACATTGCATCGATCTCTTTACTGGATGGGAGTTGAAAAGAACCTTCTTGTCTGTCGGGCCGGCGATTTTGTCTCTCGACTCGAGCGGAAGGTCGCTGAGAGGGACCTCCTTGTCGATGCTGCTGGAGAGCATGCTCCCACATTGCACCGCGATGCTGCTGGAGAGCATGCTCCCACATTGCACCGACCTCTTCACCAGATGGAAGTGGACAGTGATGATATTGGAGAACATGTTTCCACGTTGCATCGATCTGTTCAAAGGGGGAGAATTGAGAGTGATCCTGGAAATCATACTCCCACATTGCAGCGATCTTTTCACCGCGTGGCTCCAAAGAGTGATGCTCCTGGAGAGCATACTCAAACATTGCAGCGAGCTTTTCAGAGAGTGGATTTTGAGAGTGATGCTCCTGGAGATCATGCTCCATGACTGCAGCGAGCTTTTCAGAGAGTGGATTTTGAGAGTGATGCTCCTGGAGATCATGCTCCATGACTGCAGCGAGCTTTTCAGAGAGTGGATTTTGAGAGTGATGCTCCGGGAGATCATGCTCCGTGACTGCAGCGAGCTCTTCACTGGATGGGAATTGAGAGGGTCCATCTTGTCTGTAATGTATTTCTTCCATCATGACTGAATCTGGAATGTGTTGTATTTGTTGTGTGTTTGTGTGTTTTGAATGATGATATGGACGAGTATCACTAGATCCAGGGGTATACATACTTATTTGGAGGGAGTTATACAGAGGCTGTTCAGCTGCTGTTCATTCTGGATAAAACATAGCTGGCTCGTAATGACTAGTTCTTCTTGGAACAATCGCAGGGAACAACTCTACTCACATCGAGTTGATGGTCCTCGGTGATCACGTGAGTGGACTCAAAAACTCAGGAAGTTGATTATCGGACTAGAATTTTGGTATGTTTGATGGCATCACGACTATGAGAAGTGTGGATATCAACGAAACTGACATAAAATGTTTTTTATTTTTGGGCGAACAATATTTTCAGATGTATAATAGCATCCGATAACTCCAATGTCCCGAGTTTCGTCTAACTCGCGTCTCAAGTATTCAATCTAGTTGAAAGAAGTTACCTTTCTAGGCTTATCATGTGGCTTTACTTTTGTATTGCCGTTGCCTCTGGTCTCAGGCCTTAAGCTGCTCCTTGCGCTGGGTTATTTTAATGACTAGATGTAAGCTGCAACTAATTAACAGGCAACTATTGAGCTTTCTGGAACTTTGATTGCTTACATAGCCAATTGGTTATACAATGTCAAATAAGTTCTTTGATAGGACAATTGTATAGGTTTCTTGGCTAGATAAGACCAATGGCCTTTCATCTCATGGTTGAAATACTACGGCAGTAGTGTGGGGATCCAAATCATGCCAAATATACTTTGAAAGTTAGCTCAATCCCGTCCTCTTTCATCTACCCCTACTTCCTCTTTCCGCCATCTCCCTTTCATCTGTCTTATCCGTTTTTCCTTCTCTGGCGACTGACAAAGACTCGACTTCAACTCAGATCCTAGGAAAGATCAATAAGCCTGGCATTTATCTCGAGAGAAACTAACGGCAAGTCAAATTCCTTCTCGATCGCCATCTCTAGTCTCGCAGTACTAATAAATCCTAAAGGTTTAGCTAGCATGGCCGAGAAAAATGCCCTGGTCTCAAAGGCCAGGCTTCCTCCAATCCTTCCCAAATCTCCCTCAAGCATCGAAGCACACGAATCGCTCATTTGGTTGGAGGAAACACAAACTCTGCACATGTACATCGCATACACCAAAGGAAGATCACAAGAGGAGATTGCTGTTTACATGGCAATCTTGATTGGCCGCATGGCTGGGTATGGACCGTGGGCAGATAATATTCAACTGCTCATTCATTCACGAGTTATTCGTCTCTATGAAAGTCCCAGTATCTATGCCCAGCAAGTTTGCGAAATGAAGGATCTCGTCAACCAAATCAATCAATCCTTCGAGGTCCTTAGACACGTCAATGTTAGAATTATGGTTGACTATGCCAACTTTCAGCAAATGAAGTTAGCAGCTTCTCTCTTCGCGTTGGAGACGGACTGGACTTTGAGCTACTTTATTGATGGCATTAAGTGTCTGAAAAGAATCGATGCAGAAAGCCACCTAATGAGACGTCTTTATGGGGTTTATGATAGAGATTTTAAGGTCTAGGATATACACAGCAAATGAGGATGTTACTGGCGCGGGGGAGTTAAACATTTTAGAAAGGCTTGTCGTCGGGAATAATCGGGTCGGAAGCAAAGCGTTTTAATTTTGGGGCATATATTTGGGGTTAATTTCGTTGTCCATAAGGATGTTGATACGGCGGGGAGATATTCAAATTATTTGCAAGCTTCGAGCATAGTTTGAGTATTTCATTGGGAAAATAGTGAAGTTCTTGTGTCTACCGTTTACACTTTCATTTCAATGTAACATGAACCAACTCAACTCATCGCGTGAGTATTTCTATCCACTTTTGCCACTGCTCTCCTTATCGTAGGTTGAATTATCAAGATACTTTAGGATTACTTAGCGATGACTCAATTGCCTAGAACTATCGAACACCTTCAACGCAGTGCTTTGCATAGTTAACTCTTCAAGCTTATTACACTTTGTTCCAAAAATTTTCATATGCTCTCAAAGAGTGTGTCTTATTGGAACTTATCGACGGAAATTTAGAGAACCAACGTCTATAATCTCTCCAGTTCTCTATTGCTTACCTATTCATACCTAGAAGTAGCAATATAATTTCAATTCATATTATGTATTCTACCTGAAAACAAAGACAAGAAGTTAGATAAAGGTTGACTCGTGAGAGCAAAGGGGTAAAAAGCAACTGTAGCGATTCACCTAAGCAATGCATTGCTCAATCACCACATTGTGAAAAAATCTAACGAACAAAATAGGAACATCATTCGAATAATATCTTTCCATTATACAGGGTGGTCTAGCAGTATATTTATACTATTACCATCATCATCATCATCGTGATTTGTATTGCTCATCCACAAACACTAATTTGCATTCCCAACCAGAAAAATACAATCAGCAGGACTTTCAACCACCAATCTCTTTTCAAACACAAGACAAGATGTCTTCTATTTTCAACCAAGCACATGCTCCGAAGAAGGAGGAGATCCAGAAAGACCGAAAAACGATCCCACCCATCCAGCAATCAAGTTCTCCAGTCACACCTTGACCATCGAACTCGATTTCTCACCCAAGGTTGGCCAGCAACCCACAGACATCACCCAACTTATTGGCAATACTCCCAGAGTATGCCAACCTCACAACATTCGTCTGTTTTTCAATTCGTGATGTGCCTCCAGTCATGGACACTCGCAAGGAACACGCCGAACACATCAAAAATATCAAGAGCATCATCCACTCGGTTGAACAAATTCCACAAGATCACACACTTTCAAGCGAAAGTGTTGGTTGACAAGCACAATGTTCAAATGAAGTTGGTGGCAGCTTTGCAGGGGCTTGAGGTTCAGGAAGTGGACTTTGGCTTTGGTGGTGATGGGAGCACCAATCGAAATGTTGAGAAGGGAAGTGCAATCGAGAAGAGACTTCGAGGAGTCTGGTGAAATGAATTCGGTGGAATTTTGAAACATTGAAGAACCGAGTGTCAAGACCCAAGGAAGGGGAAGCAGGGCTTCCCGAGGTCCCCAGGGTCGAACACACGGATTCGCAAATCGGAGTTTTGGTTTGTTCTTTAAAATTAAAATAGAATTTATGTTTTTTTTACTATAGTCTATGTAACGATGTTAACCCCAAGAAAATATATGATTGTAATACTTACTACTTTAATTGTGACTTTTGTGAAAATGACCCTAGAATATTATCGGTGATATGCTTCGTGATATGCTTACTGTAGTTGTGACTTTTGTGAAATAAACTCTACACTTCTCAAAATGGATCGAATCCCATAACACATCCCATTGCAGCGAGCCGGTGCATGTGGCCCCCCTATTGTCTAAATTTGTATTGACAACGAGAAACGCAGAGCTTGATGAACCTGCTAAGCTTGTTGTTCCTTCAGGGAAATGTAACAGGCGTCATCCAGCTAAGCTAAGCGTTGTTAGTCACCTGCTTCGACCTTCCTATAATATGGTATCATCTTGAATATATAACTTCCTTTTCTAATCTTTGCTTTCCTGCCCCCCTCAAGCAATAGTGTAAGTCTCAACAACCAATCCATTTATGCTGCCCCATATATGGTCTAATCATATCACGTGCTCGTAACGTCGCTGCTGTACTGATGATCGTTTGGGAAGTATATGATAACCTGGAAGCTACTCCCTCCCTCCCCCATGGGCATTTGGAAAGCTTGACAGGTTTCGCATAAATCATGCTTATTGTATACAACAGTATGCCGTAGCAGGTTGGACTGAAGTTGATCAAAAATTTATGTGACCTCCCGTTATGTGATGGTGATGGGTAAGTTTATTACAATGGTAGCAATAATGAAGAAGAGGAGTACTCTCTCCGTACCGTATTTTGAAGCTGGGATATTACGGTCGTCGATAGGTCGTCGGTAGCTCACCCGTGGACAGGCTTATTAATAAGATTTATCCGTGCTGCGGATTTATTAGTGTCAGAATAGACCCGAGCAACCCCTGTCGTCCATACCCTGAAGCTCATCCCCGCCGACCGACCCCTCTGAATCTCCGAACCTCCAAACCCCCAAACTATTTTCAACAACATCTGAAGCAACAAACTCATCTGCCTCTTCCTTTTCTTCCCTCCTATTAGCGCAATAGAAATCAAGTATATCATGGCCCTCGAACACGGAAACCCCGCCGACCTCCTCCCTATCCACTGGAAATCTCAAATCACCGCCTGGTTTGCGGAAGACACCCCCTCCTTCGATTACGGTGGATTTGTCGTCGGCGATAGCGAACGAACTGCTACTTTATATGGAAAGTCGCGAGGAATATTGGCAGGTGTACCTTTTTTTGACGAGGTATTTGCACAAGCCGGATGTTCGGTGGAATGGCATATGAAGGAGGGAACATTAGTCGACCCAGGCGCATCAGGGAAAGTAGCTGTAGCTACTGTTACCGGACCCGTACGAAAGCTATTATTGGGGGAGAGAGTCGCGCTTAATACACTAAGTCGATGTTCGGGGATTGCGACTAAATCGAGGGATATGGAGCTTTTGGTTAGGAAGGCGGGGTATAAGGGGATTCTCGCTGGAACGAGAAAAACTACACCGGGGTTTAGGTTGGTGGAGAAATACGGGATGATTGTTGGGGGTGTGGATGGTCATAGACATGATCTGTCGAGTATGACTATGTTGAAGGATAATCATATTTGGGCTAGGGGTAGTATTACTGATGCGGTTAAAGCTGCGAAGGCGGCTGGTGGGTTCGCGTTGAAGATTGAGGTGGAGGTTGACAGTGAGGAGGCTGCCGATGAGGCTATTGGGGCTGGAGCGGATATAATTATGTTAGATAATTTTTCAGGGGACGGGCTGAAAGTTGCTGCGAAGAGTCTGAGGCAAAGATGGGCCGGAAAGAAGGAGTTTTTACTGGAGTGTAGTGGCGGACTTACTTCTGCGAATGTTGAAACATATATCAATAACGGCAAGTTAGAAAAGCTATTGTTTCGTGAGTTCTTACTAATGTCTACATATAGATATCGATATTATCTCCACGAGTTCGATACACCAAGGTGTACCTCATGTCGATTTCTCCTTGAAGATCGATCACTAAAGGAAAGCATAATGAACATAATAATGAACAAATACTCTGAAGTACATACATGATGTTCACATTTTTCTCATGGGCGGTATCGGGGCATTGAAAACTTGATTCAAATTTCGAGTACATAGGCTGAAGGGCTCACTTGTTCGGTAAGATCCGGATAGACTCAATGGTGGCTCTGGAATATGCTTGTGTCATATCGTTTCATTGCAAGCTATTTACTGGCATAATGTCCAAAAAAAATTAAAAGTCTCAGCTGAGTATTCAAAGCACAATATTTCCTATTTCATCCCCTGAAAAATCCATACTTTCTTCCATAAACTCGAAAGCTCCAACACTATTAAACCTGCCCTATGATATTCGATATGCACTGGACCGCATCATTAGCATTTTCTTGTCTAGATGTATGACCACTTACTCATAAATAACCTCCGCTCCCTTTCTTATCCCACTACCAATCCACATCCCACAATTTACCTTCTCACTGTATCGCTCATCCCCCGTTTCCATCTCAATAAACAACCTAAACTTGTAACTATTCGGATCAACTTGATCCGCCAACATGGGATCAGCTAGTTGAGATAACACTTCGGAAGGCCCTGTTCTCCATCCATGAGTTTTTATCGCAATACGTGCGGGAGGATCATCATGGGTTTGGAGTAAATAGTTTGTTTCTAGACGGGCGGAGCCGTCGGGAATTATTAGTTGGCTGTCTTGTCCTCCGGGCTATGGGCTGTCAGTGAGGGAGAAGTGAAGGGAGAGGTAGAAGGGAGAGGTAGAAGGGAGAGGTAGAAGGGAGAGGTAGAAGGGAGAGGTAGAAGGGAGAGGTTAGGTGGTGTACCAAGACTATTCCTGATCCCCATGATCCAGACCACATGCCACCGGTGAATGATATCCAATTTCGATGTCCGAATGGTGTTGGCCCCACTGAGATTCGAGGGTTTAGGGAAACAGACATGCGGAAATCGAGATTTAGACTAGGATGGGGAAGTGATAGATCTGGATGGGGATATGCAGATGCGTGGGTATTGGCGTCAACTTGATTTCCTCTGCGAACTATTAGCACTCTATATTATCCACGTAAACTTCGTGGATTCAAAATATGGGATTTCAACATTCGAGGGTTAGATTTTCAAAGTTCCAAACGATGGAAAATGAAACATTCAACTAGTATTAAATATACAAGGGTAGATTTTATAGCAAACAAACCAATGAAATGAATATAAGATGTAGCGTGCATCGGGCCGTCGGTCGAAAATCCGAGGCGTTCAGTTACGAAATCATGAAATGTCATACTTAGAGCCATAGTTCATATTCCACATGAACGGCTGATCGTGCGACGGCGAAGTCCATCTCTGGGTCGCCGAATCTTGTATTGTAGCAGCAGGAGTAGAACTCTCTTTCCATCCATCAGACATTCGAGGAGCATCCGGCTCAACACTACTTCCGAGGTTTCGCCGTGCAATTTGAGGACCATGTACATTCCAATCCTCTCGGGGTGACGAGGGATTCATTTCGGATTGAATTTTCAAGCGATTTATTTCCTGCTGACGTACTTGTGTGGTATCTGGTATGGGTGGTAGTGGTGGAATACGATTTTGGAGAAAGGTGAATGATGAATATACTTGGTTGAGATGTTCGGATTCCATTTGATTAAAGAGCTAATAAGCTGGGGGGAGGAGGACGATTGATTTGGATATGGAATGCGCTCAAATCGATCGAGGAAGAAAATTAATGTCATACAACTCGCCAAAAATCTAAAAATTGAAATTCACTCCCAACATCTACTTTGAATATTTCAACAACATATCACGTGATTATCAAAACAATAATTTTTAAGGCTTTACAAACTACGCAGTACGAGTTGCGAAATGGATTATAAAGGGATGTCAAGCAGCCGGATCCAAAGCTTATATATCTAGAATTTAAAGCTTCTTTTTAAACTTCATTATTAATAGTGTTAACGAGAAAGTGGAGTGGATACAATTCGAAAAGCACGAAAATGATAAAAAAGTAGTACGCCTTCGGTGGGTCTCGAACCCACAACCTTGGGCTTTCAATGCTAGGTACTAGCTTAAAAGGCCCACGCGCTAACCAATTGTGCCACGAAGGCTGTACATTCGATAATTGCTTGAATTGTTGAAATGCTGACCTCGTATTCAGGATTATATCATTAATAAAATTACCATGCTAAGATACTCCCGGTATTGACCACATAGACATAACCAAAATAATCTTGCATATTCACCACCACCATCCTCATACAAAAACACCACCTCGGGGTACAAGTTCAACTTGCGAAATAAAGTATTTTCATATATTTACCAATATCTGATGATGAGAATTCGGTATGTTGATGTGTCAATACGCCACGAACAGAGTTGCTAGTAAAACAAAATGGAAGATCCATCAAAGGGATGCACGATATTGCATAGCTTTGCATCGGAGTTTCAAGATTTGGCTGCAAGATAAATGGGAAGAACATCAAGGAGTTCAAGGCCAATAATGTCACAAGAGGTCAACTTGCATGGAGTCCGTTCTTTCTATGTTGTTTGTTTATTTTTTTGATATAAAAGTGGTCCAAGAGTATGAATTCTCCACCCTTTTCCTTCTTAGAAGATGCCACTTAGTAAGTTTGGAACTGGGAACTCCACCTGCTAATCAGCCGCTAATTAATAATTTTTTTGCAGAACTTTCCCTCCGTCTCGTAGCGCTATAAGTCCTCAAAGAATGGGAGAACTTCCATCAAACAAATAGAAAGCCTGCCCGGCTAGCTCAATCGGTAGAGCGTGTGACTCTTATGATTCAATATCTATGAGTTCTTCTGAAATCACAAGGTTGGGGGTTCGACCCCCCCGTTGGGCTCAATTCCCTTCATTAGAAATATTTTTTGACTTCTTTGTCGACATTTTTTTGGGTTTTTAGAGGGAGGAGAGGAGAGGGGGCAAAGAGGGGAAGAAAATCATAAAAGTAAGAGGGGGGAAGTAGGAAGAAAATGAAACTTTTGACGCTCAGTTAGCCCTCAAGGCCCTCAAGCACAACATCAGAGTGGCTATCTTCACTCACATCACTGTTCCTGGTAGGTAGTCGGGAGCTTGCAGACCCACGCTCAACCAATCGTGCAAACCGGGCTTGTGTTTGCTTTGTTTGATGTCCGGTGGCCCACCCCCCCCCCCCGCCTTTCTCAAAATTACGACGAACTCAAGATCAATGCAAATCCAAAAAAAAAAGCCCCCCAAAAAATATCAAAAAATTTGAGTCTCTCAGGCGCGAGTCGAACGCGCGACATCCAGATAACAATATGCAATTACAGTCTGACGTCATAAACCAACTAGACGACCGAGAGTGTTTTCGAGTGAGGCTCGAATGGTCAATGTTTGATGTGTTTGATGAATGTAGTGTTGAAATTTGAAGATATGTTGGTAGATATGGGTAAATTCCGTGGGGCAGTGGGGATCTTCAGTTGTCGATCTAAGTGGACGGATGTTTAAGGGCCACGGCCACTGCCACTCCCAACCACAACCCGCCGAGACTTTCACGAAAAAGAAGGATGCAAAAGATTTCTCTTCTGCAAGCATAGCATAGCTTAGTTCGAGGTCTTGGTTGATCTTCAAAAGATAGGTACAAACTCAGTTGTTCTTGTTCTCCAAAAATACTCATTGCCGCTGGTTAATCACTGCAAAAGTTCGGTTTGAGCAATCCATCAATAAGTAAGGTTGGATAATACCGGAAGCCTCTGTTAAAGAATTCAAGTGGTCTCTCTTTTTTATTAAATGGTTCGATCATCTACTCATTCCACTTATAATAACCTATTTTTCGTTGCACAATAACCCAGGACTTTTAAGAGTCGTTGAACTTTTAGCCCGAAATCGTTACTGCCTTTGAGGTATCTTATATCAAAGGGATGCCGTTTGGATCATGGCAGCTTAGTTTGCCTGTTTTTTATTAAAAAGCAACCCGACACCAACACGAAACCTAACTACCTTCAAAGGATCACGGCATGAAGATGTTCGGCTTAAGAACCACCG
>JANPYM010000013.1:998521-1151038 GCA_025890175.1 Ciborinia camelliae
TCATATATTTACCAATATCTGATGATGAGAATTCGGTATGTTGATGTGTCAATACGCCACGAACAGAGTTGCTAGTAAAACAAAATGGAAGATCCATCAAAGGGATGCACGATATTGCATAGCTTTGCATCGGAGTTTCAAGATTTGGCTGCAAGATAAATGGGAAGAACATCAAGGAGTTCAAGGCCAATAATGTCACAAGAGGTCAACTTGCATGGAGTCCGTTCTTTCTATGTTGTTTGTTTATTTTTTTGATATAAAAGTGGTCCAAGAGTATGAATTCTCCACCCTTTTCCTTCTTAGAAGATGCCACTTAGTAAGTTTGGAACTGGGAACTCCACCTGCTAATCAGCCGCTAATTAATAATTTTTTTGCAGAACTTTCCCTCCGTCTCGTAGCGCTATAAGTCCTCAAAGAATGGGAGAACTTCCATCAAACAAATAGAAAGCCTGCCCGGCTAGCTCAATCGGTAGAGCGTGTGACTCTTATGATTCAATATCTATGAGTTCTTCTGAAATCACAAGGTTGGGGGTTCGACCCCCCCGTTGGGCTCAATTCCCTTCATTAGAAATATTTTTTGACTTCTTTGTCGACATTTTTTTGGGTTTTTAGAGGGAGGAGAGGAGAGGGGGCAAAGAGGGGAAGAAAATCATAAAAGTAAGAGGGGGGAAGTAGGAAGAAAATGAAACTTTTGACGCTCAGTTAGCCCTCAAGGCCCTCAAGCACAACATCAGAGTGGCTATCTTCACTCACATCACTGTTCCTGGTAGGTAGTCGGGAGCTTGCAGACCCACGCTCAACCAATCGTGCAAACCGGGCTTGTGTTTGCTTTGTTTGATGTCCGGTGGCCCACCCCCCCCCGCCTTTCTCAAAATTACGACGAACTCAAGATCAATGCAAATCCAAAAAAAAAAAGCCCCCCAAAAAATATCAAAAAATTTGAGTCTCTCAGGCGCGAGTCGAACGCGCGACATCCAGATAACAATATGCAATTACAGTCTGACGTCATAAACCAACTAGACGACCGAGAGTGTTTTCGAGTGAGGCTCGAATGGTCAATGTTTGATGTGTTTGATGAATGTAGTGTTGAAATTTGAAGATATGTTGGTAGATATGGGTAAATTCCGTGGGGCAGTGGGGATCTTCAGTTGTCGATCTAAGTGGACGGATGTTTAAGGGCCACGGCCACTGCCACTCCCAACCACAACCCGCCGAGACTTTCACGAAAAAGAAGGATGCAAAAGATTTCTCTTCTGCAAGCATAGCATAGCTTAGTTCGAGGTCTTGGTTGATCTTCAAAAGATAGGTACAAACTCAGTTGTTCTTGTTCTCCAAAAATACTCATTGCCGCTGGTTAATCACTGCAAAAGTTCGGTTTGAGCAATCCATCAATAAGTAAGGTTGGATAATACCGGAAGCCTCTGTTAAAGAATTCAAGTGGTCTCTCTTTTTTATTAAATGGTTCGATCATCTACTCATTCCACTTATAATAACCTATTTTTCGTTGCACAATAACCCAGGACTTTTAAGAGTCGTTGAACTTTTAGCCCGAAATCGTTACTGCCTTTGAGGTATCTTATATCAAAGGGATGCCGTTTGGATCATGGCAGCTTAGTTTGCCTGTTTTTTATTAAAAAGCAACCCGACACCAACACGAAACCTAACTACCTTCAAAGGATCACGGCATGAAGATGTTCGGCTTAAGAACCACCGAGATTTGCTAAATCTATCCGGGAAGAATCGAAGTCAAAATACAAAGAAAAGTATGCGTTACAAATTAAAGTGCAATATCAAAAGGGTTCATCAGCCCTGCTTATGTGATCAACCTACACTACACCTATCACTTTACTATTTCGGTGCTTCCAATAGGTAGTTTGGACTAGCAGACAAGATGCAAGAACTTTCAGTGTTCTAAATCGTTTGAATTTACCAAATTATTTTAATATCCCTCTCTACGAGAGGTACATCGCAGAAAAGAAAATAGCGTTCGTTGTAACAACCACGAAAACCCAAAAAAGATGGCACAGCTAAATAAGCCGATACAAAAAAGAAACTAACTTGCCGATTGTTCTATGGCAATTGAGACGAACATTTCATCTTAGTGGTTTGTGTCTAGGTAAGTAAATTATCTGGAGATTTGAAAGATACTTTGGATGATCAATCAGTGGCCCGACCAACTTCATATATGGAGGAAAAGAAGATAGAAGATAGGATCTAATAAGAATGGAGATGTAAATGATGAAATATCTAGAACGGTAGGCCAGGAATGATGAGTAGACAGTCTACCCGGAGATTTTCAGACGAAACTCTTTTTATATGTATATTTATTTCTAATGCTCAAGATCTTGATATATGAAGGACTGTGAATCTCTCGAATATATTCCAATATTCCACTCGAGTCAATCTCTCAAAATATGTATGGAATGAGTGGAATCTAAAAGGGAAATTTTCAAAAGAGTCTTGACACACAAAACTTCAGATAATTAGACCGCTATAGATAATTGGGTTGGTCATATTAGACGAAGGGGGCGTAAGAGAATAAGAATGCCACCAAGGTTTTCGAGGTTAATGGAAACGAATATAAGGGCAAGAATATCAGTGGCTTGGTATCATCTTATAATTTCAGACAATATCAAAATTTGGAACTTCTATTTGTAACTTTATGCATCATGATACCATCCTATTACGCTCAATGGCTAGAATATTGAGGATCTACATGACCGTTCATTTACCCCTATCACTCCAGATTATATAGTCTGAATTTTATTTTCTACTCAAAGTTCTATCCACTACTACTCTGTTTTGTTAATACTAAATAATCAGGCTATCCAACATCAACTCGAGCGTTTGTTCACTCTCGTGTTTTGAATAACAAGATTGTGGCCCTTTTTTGAGTAGACTCAGTTCACAGATTATTTCATGTTTGCAAATTCAATAGTGAGTAAGAAATGAAAGCATCATAAGGAGGTATTGATGTAATTAAACCTTGTTTCATTCGTTTGGATTGAAGATGTAATGTCTTGCTATCATCTCTATCCTAAGAATCCACCTTCAATGCCTAGCCCAAGTCTTAATGGAAGGTGAAATCTAGAACAGAACCAACGTTTCAAGACCTGATGCATGTCGGCTCCAAAGCTGATTTACGATTCCAATAATACAGACCCCAAATGTCCACAGGGATATGACGTGTATAATATCGCCAATCCAAACCGTGAACATACTGCGAGCGGGGTATGTCGTGCCGAAAAATAAGAACTCCATATCTCTCCGACCAACGCCCTGTCCTGGCTGATGTGTAAGGAATTTTTCCATTATTTTGAAACCTTACTATAACTTCCGTCATGCTGAAGAAAACCTCACGAGAAGGTATCGGTGCGTCGTGGGGAAAGATGACATATGTGGGTATCAAATCAACGTGCCTCACATTCGGCGTGTATTCCGGACTGTTTTCATGTATAGCCTCAAATCCGACTTTATCATAATTTCCGTGCTTCCAGCCTTGTACTTGTTCGAGGGGTTGGGGCGTGCCGTAGGTTGTAGCTCTCATGCCATCGTAAAAGAAATATTGTGGACTAGCTAAATTCAATATGTTGGTTGTATTGCTGTCGAATATCCGCCTGTATAAAAGTAGCATTAGCAGAGAAATTTTGATCATGTTTAGCTTGTTGAACAACCTCTGATCCCAGGTTTAGTTTCTTGGAAGAAACCGGGCATTCTGGCTATTAGAATCTACTTGATGAATACCTGGTATATTACAGTTAATAAGTCAATACATAGATGAAGGGGGAAGTATGATAATACCTCTTCAGACACGAGAATAGAATATGAAGTCCTATTGTAATTTTGTTGTGTACAATATTGTTGCGTAAACAAGACTTGAACTGTCGTGTCAACCAGAAACAATATAGCATAGGACTGAAAGGAAGGGGTCGGCGCTATAGTTTATCGATATCAACCGGAAGGTGCCATGGTGTAGGCTAAACCAAACGTTGACGATGGAATGACTTGAACTTTTGGTGGAGAAATATGGAGAAATATGGAGGAAACAGCATTCAACCAGAATCGACCGAAATTCTAGTTCTGGATAGGAAAGTTGGAGATAGTTTTACCTCCAGGGAACCAATAATTCTTCCAGTAGTCCGGACTGCAATCCAACATTAAGAGATTCCTGATTCTTGAACTTATCTTATATTTGAATTGATTTGGAGTACTAGAATGATTTGGAATCGAAAAGTTATTTGAAATACAAATACTACATAAAATGATATACGTATTAAAATAATCGAAACATTCTTACTGATTTCGAGCGTTGAAGGGTTGTTTATCAGGACTGCAGTCCGAACTATTGAACACCCTGATCAAATCTCTAGTTTTGGTCTGTTCGTCATAAGGAACCAAGGTATACATTCTATGAATTGAATGGATTTAGGCAGTATATTATACAGTAGGTTTCCATCATGGATTGAGTTCATTTGGAAGAAAGAAGAAACCCAATGTGGCCAAAGTTTGAGGTATACCTGATGTCTTATTCTCGACTGCCTAGGTTTGAAGATGCATAGGAAGAGCCATCACGTTATTCGTGTTGCCTGACTTGAGCCCACTTGATTTGATGAGTTCACGAGAAGATCAACTATTATCTCACTAAGGAATCGTAAGGATCGCAACCATTACACCAATTTCACAACGGGCTGGTCCTACCAGCTGGACCATGAACATTAGCAAGGAGTGGAGTATGGCTACTTTGTACATTCGAACAGACGTACAACATAAGCATTCTATAACGGACGCCACAAGTATCAATGAAATTTTAAAATTCATTATGGTCGTTTTGGGTTCTAATTTATCTTAATGTGCAGAACTAGACTTTGATACTTATTAACCATTCATCAAATAAGCCTTACAGCACCCGTGTAACAGAACAAAATACATTACTTTGCGGGAACTAAGATGGCGCAGAAATAATGACATGAAAAACGGGAAGTGGAGAGAAATTTGAAGAACGAAACCACCAATATAAGGGTGCGCTTGCACCTGAGAAAGAGGCTTCAGGGCAGATGAATCATCGAGCAAGTTTGACGGGTCTATAGCAAGGACCTAATGAAAAGATTGTGCGATAATTCAGGAAATCCGGCAATGGCGGACCAGACACGAAGTTAATCGAGCCTAAGCAAGGGATAAATAATAGGCAGAACCCATTGAATCCAACAAGCTTCTTGATATCCTTGTACAGATATGCAACAAAGACCATTATCGAGCATTTACAAGGTGCCCATTACTTGGTTTGGATCACACTGTGTTGAATTATTACTTTGCAAGGTCTTGAAGCCATCAACTTTGTCAAGAATACTGGATAAATACCCCTGGATAGATATGCAATAGATCGCGATATGTTTGCAATAGGATTTGAAGCATCCTTCAAATATCGAGGAAAGTGTAAAGTGTCAAAAGAGCAGGCCATGACGGAAAATTGCTCGAGTTATGTGACCCCAATCTTGATAGCTATTCAAGCCCAGCTTACCTATTGCCCTACAAAGTATTATTGAATGGCATAGGAGATCCTAAGTAAGGTGATGATTAAACTTTCTCAACCTTGGTGTAAATCTCACGAAGTCAAAGATATTATCAAAATATATATTGGCACGTGATGCGGCGGGATGCGGCAAGCGGCCGCAAATCCGCTTGAACTTCTTGACTTCTATTTACTTTTCTAAGCAATCCTCACTCTCCATCAGCACCCCGCAAAATGAAGCGCATCAGTCAATTACCGGTGGTAAATGGCCTGAAAGGCCTACGAATATGCCAACGTCAAGGTTTTGCTCCATTGAGCCAACGATGCATACACACAACACCACCTTCGCCTGCAACAGTTGCACCTGCGGCATTTACGGCATCTGGCCCACCCCCAGCTCCACCAACTCCCAGTGCTGAGCATGTTGATATCCGGGTTGCCAGGAGGAGAAAGCAAGCAGAGTTACTCAAGAAGGGTCAAGATATCAGGGCTGTAGCTAGTGGGAAAGGTGGCGGAACGGCGAAAACGAAGAGGTTTTGGAAGGATGTTCATGTCCTGCATACCGAAGGTATTGTTACCTCTGCCAGTTCCTAGTTCTTCTGGAGTATCGGAATTGCTAACCAATCTTGAAATTACAGAGGGATTACAAGTATTCCTCGATAAAAGGCCTCTCCGAAGACCATCCAAAGACATCCTCACAATACCACATCATAAACCACATTTGGCCACAGCCATCGCCTTGGAATGGGATCTTCTCGTATCGGTACAACAAGCTTTGAAAACCCATCTTATACCGATGACATCTCTCGTTAACCGTGCGCTCGATATTGCAGACGAAGACAAGGAGGGGAAAGACACAATAAGAAATAACATTGTTACGACGATGATGCGATATCTCGATACCGATTCACTCTTATGCTGGGCACCTGAAGCGCCTGAAGATCCACCAGGTTACGAATCACACGTTGATAGAATCGAAAGTTTACGAACCATTCAGAGGAGATCTGCAGAGCCTATAATCCAATTCTTGTCCGAGAAGGTTTGGCCTGGGGTGGAACTTATACCAGTTTTGGATGCGGATAGTATTGTACCTAAGAGTCAACCACAAATGACTAAGGATATAATAAGAGGATGGGTTTCCGGGTTATCTGCGTTTGAGCTTGCAGGATTAGAAAGAGGTGTGTTGGCTGGAAAAGGTCTACTTGGAGCTGCAAGATTACTGGTTGAATGGAGTGTTGAATTAGCACATTTGCGAGATGATGCAGCCGAAAAGAAGTTCGGTGTGGAAGAGGCAGCCAAAGCTTCAAGCTTGGAGGTGGATTGGCAGACTGGTATGTGGGGAGCTGTTGAAGATACACATGATGTTGAGAGGGAAGATATAAGGAGGCAATTGGGGAGTGTAGTATTACTTGTATCAGGAGAGAGGAAATAGGCAACTCGTACTGCGGCATTTTTGAGAGGCTTTATATACCATGATAATATATGATCAAGTTTAACTAGATTAAAGTCACAACCTTGTTCTTGCATTGATTGATTGTTTTGAAGAAATAAAACCTCTACAACTTCATACAAAATTGAGTTGTGGGGCTTAAATGCAACACAGAATGTTCATGAGATACAAAATTTAACCATACATTTGAAAGCTTGCAATCTTGCCCATGCTTTATATACCTAGCATAGTGGTAACTCTTCCACCATGGCAGACTGTACCCATCATCTCCTGGCCTATCATCATAGATCAAAAACTGTTTAATAGTAATGGTGTCACCAAGAAAAGATTTATGCCATATTAATCATTAGAAATGATTGCAGTAAAATACCTAGGTATCTTAAGAGATGACCTTTCTGTCCTATCTGAATGCCAGTAATTATTCCCAAGTCTATACTTGACATGTCTCAACAGAACAATAGTATGTCTAGTTCTTACCCTAGATACTCGAGACTCTGCTCCAACCCCTACCCTTTATACAATGACAAAGATATAACATATCACAACTAGAGAGTGACAGTTGGACTAATATGCAACACAAACTTCAGCGAACTAGTTATCAGTATCCAAGACTCCCAAAGACAGTCATTATGCCGTCTTATACTCATAAACTGACTGTATTTCCCATCCAGAAATGAAGGACATGAATGTTGTAGTTGTTCGCTATATTCTTGCGTCAAATATATCTCAGTGTTCATACTTGACAATAATGATTGCTATACCATCTTTGTATATCCTGAGCTGACTGCCCCTCCATGTTGAGGCGGAAAAGAACAACTCTACTACTGAAATTCCAAAACCTCCGTCAAATACCTCCCAGTATCCAGTTTTGATAACAAGAAATGTTATGCCGTCGCATTTACTGCTCCTTCATAGTCCTTGGATACCGAAACTCGAGAAGTGCAATTGCGTTATATCCACTGGCTTCTTCAGTCAATTATATGTCGTGTACTAGCTGCAAGGAAAACCATTGATATAACGTCCCTTGCCTTCAGGCAATTTCCGCTTCAATTATCAATATCTGAGGGACACAACCATGCTATTTTCGCCTGTAGCTTTATGCGAAGTATCTGTGGCACCTCAATCAGTCAAGAACAATCAACATACCATCCTGTAGAGTAGAAGTCGACAAGGTTCGAAGGTCATATGTCCAACCGGGTGGATAGAAAGCCTGTCTGCCAATGACAGAAAAACCGAAAGATTGTTAGCGAGCGTACAAAAAAGGCTGGGGGATTAGAGTTACTCATAGTTTTCGTAGACCTTGGGGACTCTTTGCTGGTAAGCTTGTAGTCAGTAGTTAGTAATCACCGCGCATTCATACCATACCCCAATCAGAACGTAAATATATGAGTCTAGAGCAGAATTTCTTGTATTTGAGCCGAAGCTCCGTGTACTGCGTAGCCCGCCGGCATATCTCATTTAGCTCCGAAGAGCAGCGAACAGAGCAGGGTCAAGAACCGAGCTGGCACTTGAGTTAGCTTCAATATCCAATGGAAATTCGCACAATCAGATTACTTACTAATCGATTCCCCCACCTGGCGCTGGCGCGAAAGCACCAGCACCTTCTTCATCATCATCATCCCCCCCGCGTCTTCCCCAGAAACCTATATGCCCGTTAGCTGAATGTCCTAATTATTGTTAGTCATTCAAAGAGCAGCGATAGTACCTACCCGGCGTATCGTCTGGCCCGTCGACGGGCAGATCCTCCATCTCCGCATCCTCCTCATCCTCTTCCGCTCCTCCCTCCGCTCCTCCCTCCTCTCCTCTCTCCTCTTCCTTTCCCTTCCATCCCCCATATCCCCGCCCCATCTTGGTACCCGAGGCCGCAGCCCGGGCACGAAGGTCCTGTCTATATAATACTTATGTTAGCACAAAGTTTAGATCGAAGCGAGCGAATTAAGGTTCAGATCAACTTACCCCGCCATTACTTCTAAAACAGCCGCTCTTTCCAACTCGATTCTTTCAGCTGGCGTCGCAGCCAGCCAGGCTGGAGAGGCCTGTGTGCGTTTCTTTGCACGACAACGACGTTGGCTCAGCACATTCCTCAACTTACCAAGGACATGCGGCTCGCCGCGAGCCTCGCGTTGGAGGTGACGCGCAGATGGCTTGGTGGCAGCGGTGGCGGCGGAATTAGTGGAGGTGGTGGAAGCGGCGCGGGAGGGGGTTTTCTTGCCCTTGGTAGGGATCTTCTTCTGCTTTGGAGGCATGATGGTTGTAATGGCAGTTTTCTTTGTAAGAAGTACTTGTTTAATGGTACTAAATGCAGAAAAATAATTTCTGCGATCGATCCTCTTGATAAGGAGAAAAGAAAAGATGAAACAAGATTGAACAAGATATTACTTACCTACCTACCTACATTTGGAGCCATCAAGGTTGCATTCTCGTTTATCTACTTACCAGCCATGGCTCGAGGAGAATAGATGGTTGAATATGAAGGGTTGGGGTCAAAAAGTGAATGTTTGAAAAAAGAAAACTCATATTTCAATTTTATTCCCATCCATTGCAGTTTGAACAATGAGATATACCTGAACGATTGTCCAGAGATGCCTTGTTAATTGATAGTGGACAGCTGAAAGTATGGGATGGAGAGTTTGTTTTTTAACTATCTGATGTGCTTCAAGAATTGTTGTCAATACAAGGAAAAGATTTGCTTCTATCTATGGTCCGATCTATTTGCATACCTATCCTAACTTCGAGATTCGCAGGCACTTGAGAACCCCTCTCGAGAGTTCCAAGAGAAAACGATTGAGGAGTTATGCTCAAAAGGTGGGAAGGCAAGTTTAACGGAAGAATATATGATGCTTTTAGATAAAGTAATTAGGGGCGAACAAGAATCAAGATTTGGAG
This sequence comes from Ciborinia camelliae, assembly GCA_025890175.1. Classification (NCBI taxonomy): domain Eukaryota; kingdom Fungi; phylum Ascomycota; class Leotiomycetes; order Helotiales; family Sclerotiniaceae; genus Ciborinia; species Ciborinia camelliae. Next base: position 1,008,367 of record JANPYM010000013.1, read on the forward strand.
GCTGATGGCAGAGTGCTGCTACGTCTTGTCTCTATATTAGTCAAACACACTGCTATCCTCATACAATCACATCAATATGAACAATCAGAGCCGCTCTAAGGGTCGAGTATCAATGACAAGAGCTAAAGCTCCGCTCCTCAGCGGACTGGCACACAACAACACCACAATGATCGCTCTGCCAACCACCATCACCATACAAAATCCTTAGTTTTTTATGCACAATAGCTAACAATTTGCAGCTTTTGTCTCATTGGCAGATCGACCTTTCATCCACCCGATTCGAACTCCCCTTTCAAATTTTGTCGACTTTCATACTTTACAATATAAACGGGAAAAAATTGCAAGATAGAATAGAGAAAACGTCATAAGGGAATAGGGGGGTATGTGGTCATAAAGACAAGGCAGAGCAAAACCCTCAATACAGACAACAGAACAAGGGGTTCTATATTTCACTAGTGTAATTTTACTCATAACACAGCGGCATAATAGAAGATATATACAGACATACAGCTGAGACCTTCCCTCCATTGTCTCAAAGTCTGAAAAAGGAACAATATAAAAAACGACCAACCCATTGAAAGTGCTGTCTCTGGATTGCACACTTTCAGTCCTCAATTGTCTAGCACAATATAGAATAATTACAGTTCTATAGTTCATAGATTAGAAAGAACAAGTGCCTCTTAGCAGCTCAATGATAGCCAAATAACAGATAATAAGATTGAGGTCTTTTTAAAAGAAAAAGACCTCAGATTCACTCAAATCTAACTCAAATCTAACTCAACCAAATTTTGCAAATCTTCCTCACCTTTGACTATCTTGACTGCACACGAATCTCAGAGTATATCAGGTAAGCAATCATGTCTTCACCTTTTGTCAAATTTCTTTCAGATTTGCCAAGACTTCTTGACCTCGTTTGATTGATATTTATTATGTATGACTGATTGACAGCCAGCTGACAATTAACTACTAGGTATCTATGTACGAACGCGTCCTTTGTTTACAGTTGCTTCTCATAATGAGACACCCAACTCATTGGTAAAGGTTTGACGCGGCATAAGAAAAGCCATAGAAGAAAATTTATACATTGAATATCCTACACGCCTTCCCACTCCCATTTTACCAAACGATCACTCTTCTCCCGCTACGCCATTAAAAATATCTTCAATGCCTGTCCATGCCTCTCCAGTAGCAGCCTTCTCCCGCTCATTCCAGTATTTGTCAGTGAAAGCCCAGTAGTCCTCTCCAGTGACTGGACATTTTGATTTTTCGAACCATTGAGGAACAAAAGCTTCGCCAAGATTTTCACGTTCACGACGTCTAGAACGTTGTTTCTCTTCAAGGCGAATTTTTTCCGTGGCAGCCAAATCATACTCGCCATCCTCCATAGCACGCTGATCGGGTCTCAATCTGGAGTCGGTGGGTGGCAACCATGGGCGAAGGTTATCATTGATGTCGTTGAAAGAGATAACAAAAGGAGTCAAATTGAATGGAATTCCAATCGGACGTGGATTAGCTTCCCAGACCAAAAATGCTTGGCTTGGGTCATTGACACTGTCTCGGCGATGGGAAGAGCCAGATTTTGGTTCCTCAACAGTCGCCTCATAGCCAGGCGTGAAACGAGCATAAATCTTGCTGTTCCAGCGACCACCAAGACTGAATCGAGTTTGACCGTTTGCATCGTTAACTCTGCCACTGATATGATAAGCGCTAGAGGCTTTCCAACCTCTAGCCTTGAATTCGACGTTACAGACTTCACCTGTTGTCCAGTTCTTAACCTCCATTGGCCCATAGTTATCGACCACAGGGTTACCAGTGATTATTCCAATGACGGAAGTGGTGACCTTTTTCCAGGTGTATAGTTCTTCTGGTCCCCCTGTCGTTGGACGAAGTTTGAGGAACCAAGTGCCAAGAGGATTGATGTCGAAAGATTTCCCATAAAATTTGGATTTCACAGCTGATTCTCCATAATAGGTCCATTTTGGAGACTCGGCCCAAGTAGCACCAATTGGTGGATGATGACTGACTTGCTCGAGGAATAAGCGATAATTCTTGTCCGGACGAACATACTCGAAAGTTTCTCCAAGAAGGGGATTGAAAGGTTTTGCTACTCTATCGATAGTCGATGCATACTCACTCGAGGCAAATGCTGCAACATATACCATGCGCTCGATTGAGTCCGCTCGATCAGCTGCAATATCCAGAAGATCTGCGTATTCCATATCTTCGCCGCATCGATAGAGCAATGATGTGGGCTCGTTGAAAGACACAGGAAGCGTCATCTTAGTCATGTCCTTGCCAATCATAGACTTGAGAATGCCCTTTAGAAGTGTTAGTTATTACAAAATAAAGTGAACTCAAGTACATACCCATAGAGAAACCTTTGGTCGATCATCAGCATCCATCTTTAGACGAGTTCGTATGCCATTTTCATATCCCTTGAAAGAAGAACTGATGTCCAGCCCGTCCACTTTGATAAGTTCGCCCTCTTTAACCTCTTCGATTCCACCAACGGCAGGGCTTGACGGTGGCAGTGCTTTAACCACTTCTACTTGTCCGGCATCAACAGCGTCAAAAAATTCGTCATCTTCGTCCGAATCTGTTTCAGACAGATCATGGAGACCTTCAATAATTGATTTCTCTCGCAATGGGCCTTTACTAGTCGGTACATGTCCTAAAGGAGCGGTGCCGTCATCATCGAGAGAAACATCTTCAAGAGCTTCGGCTATTTCTTCCCTGGCTGCTAATTCACCTCTGCTGTCCGGTCTAGATGCCGTTCGAGCGACTTCACGAAGCGCTCGTTTTGCCAACTTTCTCTTCTCTTCCGATTCACCCATGCGAGCCATTAAGTCATCCTGTTCACGAGCTACTTGAGCCATGCTTTCTTCCCACATTCGTCGCATGTGCTCCTCTCGATCAAGACGTTGTTGCCAATACGTATCTCTATCTTTAGAAATCTTCAAAAGATCGCCGACAAGACCCTTGAGATTACGAATGGCCGAATCATAAGTCGCAGTTGCTTGATTTGCAACTGGGTCAGAGATGACAAGGTTCGGATTTCTTGACTGCTCGACCTGTAAAGCGGTATTTACTTGCCCCATGAGTTCGAGTTGTAGTCGAGCAGATTGAGCCGTAATTTCAAAAGCATCCTTACTTGCAGGCGTCTCGTGCTCACTAGAGCCATCACCATATTCATCATCGTCATATCCATCCACAGGTCCACTTCCAATGTGACTTGGTTCTCTACCCCCGTCGCCCATGAAGCTTGGATTGTATGGTTCGTAGTTAGTTTCTTCGTCATCGCCAACACTTCCAGCAGTGCTTGTAAATGCGACTCGCGTACTTGGGGTCCTTCTAAGACTAGCCTGCGGCATGAGCCTGCTACTTTGAATGCTCTCACGACGTGACTCCGTGTAGGAAAGAGGCTCGTTAAGCCCATTGCTGTCAAAGGCCTCCTTAGACCCGTTGACGGATTGCTCTTTCGCTTGTTGTAACAACTCTAACCTCTTGGCCTCTTGTTTTTTTTCTTCTTTTGCTTGATCCTTAGTCCACTGGATAGAATTATTAAGGGCCCAAAACCACCTCTTAGCCTCAACTTCATGGTTTGCTTTAAGATGATACTTGACAGATGACTTTCCAATGATTTCAAACTTAGTCTTCTCTGTGGGGTCCATGTTGAGCATTGCGATACGCATGTTGATTGCACCACGACAAGCAGATCCCGCATCATCCTGGTGTTTGGAATAACTTAGGATACCATCTTCTAGGGTAAACCAACGTAATTGATAGCCCTTGCGATAGTTTGTCCACTTTTTCAGATAGCCCTGCATCTCTCGACCTTCCTTGCCGGCAAGTGCATCTGCTGGGTTGGCATTGACTGCTCCTTGTAGAGATGCATTTCCAAGGACGGCTTTTTCTTGAATCCCACGTTGAGCGGCGACTGCAGCAGGAGACTTTTTCAACATAGCCTTGGTCGCTTCATCTTTTGTAACATCTTGCGGTAATTTTCCTTTTCGGTCACGACGGAAAGGGTCAGCACCATGTAATAGTAACACTTGAATAAGTTCAATATTCTTTTTTCTGGCGGCTTCGTGAAGTAAAGTGCCACCAGCATGAACCGTCATTGGGTCAGAAGTGAATTCTCCACCATTGATATCCAAGACGGTCTTGACTCGAGATTCCTCCAAAATTTTGCCCAATGATGTGTAGTCTCCTTGGGCAACTAGTTCTTGTATTTGTTTGATTTTGCTATCAACGAATATTGAACGAGATAGCTGTAGTTGCTGGAAAATATCGGGTGTTCGAGCAAGATCAAGGGGTAGACGACCGGCATAATTTGGTAAAGAGTCGTTGATACCAGGTTGTCCAAGAAGCAAACGCACAATGCTGCCACGACCTAAGCTTGCAGCAAGGTGGAGAGCCGTATTTCCATCACGATCTCTCGCATTGATGTCGATAGTCCCAGCACCGTCAGATAGCACATATTCGATTACTTGTTGTTCGGCACATTGGATAGCTAGATGCAAGATGGTGGTATCTTCAAGATTGGTTGAAACCGTTGCAAAACTAGAGATGCTCATTCGGCTACCGTCTGACTCACGGATTGCCTTCGATATTGCCGCTGTATCTCCGTTCTTCAATGCCTCAAATATCTTGAATTTTCGTACAGTTTGCTCGATGGACATTGTTTTATCGGACGACAAGGTGGATGTGGGTCTTGACTGGGCGCTGGAAGCTGATCTCATAAGTCCAGATGCGCTCGTAGATTTCTTCGAAGCATGGCCGAGGGTAGGTTGAGATATTGTAGCGGAAATCGTGGGTGACTGTGCTGTTGTCGCAGGGGACATCAGAGCTTGATTTTCTGCAATGTCATCATCTTTTCCATCTCTCCTGGTGCGAAGAAGGGATAGAGCAGACGATTTACTGCGTTTGTGACTATAAGAATGACAAGTGTTAGCAGATTTTACCCAAAACAGCGCCAAAAATCAACTTCCCAAGGGAGGGGAAGCGCTTCCTGCGGCAGTATTAAATATGAGAAACTCTACCTACGTTGATTCGACGGGGTCCGTCATTGTTGTATAACTTTCGTACCACGCTCAATGATATGTAAATCCGTCACGATGTTGAATGTTCTTGTGTTAACAAGCAAGTCGGACGGTGGTAAATGCCAACTCTTGGGCTACGCTCGAATGATCGACAGACAGTACCTTCCCTCCCAAGTTTGAGGAATTTTTGCTGGAAAGAATATACGGCTTATGTGTAAGAGAGCTCTAAATAAAAGTGTAGAATGCCGTATTGAGATACCAAAATCACCGAGTCCTAGAGGAAAAGTACAACCACTTCCACTTTCCTGCAATTTCTCGAGGGAACAATTAACAAATAACAAATGGATTAGGTATGCACAGTAGGTATCCATGTCTCTGACTCGCTGTTCTGGCCAACATGGATAGATCAACAATGACGTTTTAGCGAATGTGGAGAAATCCATCACGTGTATGTATACCTACCTAGCTAGGTAGAGTCGGAGATTCGGGGCTTCGGATAAACAATTCAGCGAGGAAGAAGTTTATTTTGAAACAAACCGACAAGTATGGATGTTTATTTCAAGCATAACCCCTTTTTATTGATTCATTATTGGTTCCGGTAGTCAGATTTGTTTGGGAGTAGAAACTTTTCACTTGAGGCTTCAGAAATCTTCAAATACTGGTAGGTCTCCTTGTTCCTGACAGATAATCAAACTGGACAATTTTACTCTGCAGCCATTCCAAAGACAGATGAGGAAAGGTTATGCTATGTATGAACAAGTCAAAAACCAAGTGATAGAACTACCAGACCTAGGCCCCTGGATTGTCCTGGAAAAATATACCAGCACATGAATTTGAATAAGAATCTCTCCCAGAATCCCTGTTCTATTCATAGTAGAACATTGCCAAGTTGAAGGTTACTATTAGGCAAAACAAGCTGACTCCCATCATAGATGGCGAATCTTGTTTCATCAAATTACTGTTAGGCTTCATAATCCATATTTTCTTTCTATAGAATTTGGATTTACCCTCACTATCTCATATATGAACAAATTCTGTCTATCTTAATGTTTTTGTTCACCAGTGCAAAGACATCTCTTCTTAGTGTTCTTCAGGCTAGACATTGAAAAATTGCTATATCAAGCTCTCCTGGATAAGGGCTTCATCCCAGCTACTCCAAATTATCCATAAAAAATGGCATATTTTACTCAGACTCAAGCTTTCAATAATAACTCGATCCGAAACTAGACAACCCTTTCATAATATTAGCCCAGTTGTCTATGGTCCTTCTCCTTCTGATACTGATGGTGGTTTTATCTTTCACACTGGCAACACCTACATTGATTGTTTCTGGCAAAGAATTCATAAGCCTAGTAAGTAACTACTAGCCATTCTCCAGCCTCCAGAGTCAATGAGCCACATGTCCATTTCTTCAGATCCAGGTATTGTCAAGCCCCTGATCTGATGAAGTTGTCTAATAGTTCTGATTGGATTTAAAAATTAAGAAGTTTCTATGGTCATTCTAGAGTTCAGACATCTGAAACCCCGGATCTGATACAACTCAAGTAAGAGTTTACTCGGGAGAGAGGGAGTTGGTGTCCTCAAGCACTAAAGACAAGACATCCAGGGACTACTTGACATTCTTTCCTATTCCCAGTATCAAATTGGGCTATTCCTTTCTACTCCTATCCTGAGGAATCTGATGTGGAATTTACAAGGACACGAAAAGATGAATAGATCTTATTGTTCTGAACAAGATGTTTGATATGTGATCTAAAAGGTCTGTCGTTGTGCCTCTATATAGGACTCTTTGCCACTTCCGGTCTCTATCATCATCATGTTTGACATCTGCTTGGCATTTCCAAATGATTGGTGGCTTACAATATGTTCACACTGATTGGATCCATCACATTGAATGCCTATTACATTGGTAACCTACTTATACTCAGTGGCTTGAGGAGGTTTCTCTCAATTTCACACACCAACAAGAGCTAGGACGGCTGGATTTAAGGAGAATACGTTTGGGGGTTATATTAAATTTTCAAGCTTCCCTTGCTTTATTTTAATGATTGAGGTTTTTTGACTATTGCCCTTTGTTAATTGAAAATCAATCAACAGTTAGATACCTACCTAGTGTTTAAAACTGCTGAGGGTTTCTTGATTTGTTTACTCACTTCCTGATTGGCTATACAATAATTTCTGCATCCAGTTCCTCCAATGTATTAGTGTCTTTTCTTTCTTATTAGCAAATGTTAAAAGTGGTGTGTTAAGAATGCCCTGAGGTCAAACTCCTTGGCTTTCGAATTTTAGTTTAGATCTTAAGGAGGCAACAATCTTAAGGTCAATACCATATTTCCACCAAAACCAATATCATTATTTATTTTACCATCTGATTATCCTCAAATTCTATCACGGTTTCTCACCTGCAGTATCTCTGAGTTTGAGGGTCTTGTGATTTTATTAGCTGGGAAACCTGGCTTCATTGGCTCATCAATACGGAAACAAAGGTAAGACAGGGCTTTCAATTTCAACTAGCTGGGGTTTGTTTGTAACATTCTTGGGCATCTTGAGAACCTTCCAATGGCAGTAAGGTATATATACCTAGGTTCGGTTCAGCTCACTTCTATGATTCAAAGCTAAATTACGGTTCTCAAGGCAGCAAGCAAATAAAAACCAGCTAAAATCAGGTTTAGAGAAATCTCTTCCTGTTCTAATCTCAGGTAACTCCAAATTGCTGTTGATGTTGAAACCATTATTAATTTGTTTGTTCATTTTCTTGGTCATCATAACCTCCATCTCCATCTTCTTTCAAGGTTCAAGAGACACCTCAGATCTAACTGAGTCAAATAATTATTCTCAACCTGACTACTCTCCCTCGGTTCTCTCTTACATTCAACATGAAAGCCAATTGAGATGTATCAAAATACCCATGCCTTAGCTCTCTTTTTGATTCTGCGAGTCTTGATACTGATTATATTTTTGCACTACTATGGTGATTATCTGGCTTATATTCTTAGAGATTTTTTAAGTTTCGGGCTCTATTTCAGGTAAACAATTTACATTCTGGCATCTAGATCAATGTTTAAGTTACTGTATCTAACAATAAAAAAAGGTCTTCAGCAGTTCTCAAGGGCAGTGCTTTTGTTACATGAAGGTTGCCGATAAACTTATTCCATTTCATTGCTACTTGGACTTAGAGATGAAAAGATCCAGCTAGAAGGAAGATGGAATACATTATGTCTATTGAGAAATTTTGATGTAAGTTAACTTTCTTTTCATTGTTCATTGACAAGAGTTATTAGAGAAGTGCTTGCAATCAGTCTTTTCAAAACTCAAATTGAATGTTTGCTGACCATCCATCTAGAGTATATTGCCTCAACTTTATGCACAAACAAATAATCACTGTCTACTGTTTCCTGAAATACAGCTACCTCAGAAGAAGCTTGAAGTATGGAAGAAAGGAAATATTAATTCGAACAAAAAACAGAATCAAATACCAGAGCTGATTACAAGCCACTTTTTCAAAGACTTCAGCTTGAGTACTATAGCTATTGGTGATTGTGAACAACCATGTACTGATGAGACACATACTTAGTTTACACATCATCTGTCTTGTTCTTTATGTTTGTAAGGAATATCAATCTCACAATGAAGAATCTGCCGCTACACTGCTTTTGGTACTCATGCCTACAATACCTGCATGATATTTGAGAGTAAGTCAAAAACCCCCTTAACAACATAACCAAGATCGCATAACCGACTTTCTTCTGAAATAGCTCTCTTTGAAGCCAACAATCATGTTAACAAGTGTTGGTGTATTAGCTGTCCACAAGTTTGGCTAAAAAATAACAGTTGGTTTACTGATCCTCGATACTAATTCCCTACCCTAATGCGCATGACTTGGTGACTTGGACAAAGATATATACTCATTTGGTCCTCGAAAGGCCTTCAATATACCATGGTCTTTTGACTGGTCAGAAGTTGCTGACCACATATTTGTTATCCTGCAGAAAGCGAGTATTACAAGTGACCCATACCTGCAGATTGCCGATACTACCAGGGCCCCGCATGCTGCTTTTACTTCCCACCACTGCAGTATCTAGCAGTTCTTAGTTGGCTCACTTCAAGGTTAGTATGATCGAATCCCTTTGTATCTAGCTAATAACTCTTAGAGAGGCATCTTAACTTTACCCCACCACACTACCTTTGGAACACTAGCTATCTGCTTACGAATGCAAACATAGTGAGAGTTCCCTGCCTCACCTTTTCACACCATCAACTCCTGCAGAGATCCATGCTCCATTTGATACCAAGAAGACTCGTTACCCTAATACCCTTCTATACAGTCTAATTACAAGCTACCCGGCTCCCATCTGCACTTGAACATAAGATGAAGGTATCTCTATTGAGAAGGGTTCGGCTCCTTTTCATTCTACCAGTCTTGCAAGTGGTCCATTTGAAGGGGCTCATCGAAGACAAGCAAGGTTCTTCGTGGCTTGACATCAGTCACATCCACTTCCTGGGTCAGCAACCCCTATGCCACCGTCGTTTCGGGGAGACCCTGGCAGCCCCGAGATATTTCAACGAGATCATGAATCAGAGACCGGCGGCTGGAACCTGCATGGGTTCGTTTTCACCGATGTCCAACACGACTCCCAGTTTCCAGGCATAATGCCGATAATGCTCAACGGAACCCGCTCAATGGGTGTCAAACCCTGAGTTCAAGTTTGCCAGTCCCACCCATTGTACCTTCTCAAAACCTATATTTTCGAAATAAGCCACCGGTTGCTTGCTTGTCCCAACCAACAATCATTAACTAGTCAACCGGTTGGTCAGTTTAAAATGGAAGCAACTATTACTATTACAGGTCCGGTGCCAATGGATTTTCACACGATGCCAGCAACTACTCAAGGTCAAGCTCCAACGCCTTCTAATGCGACACCAGTAACAACTCCGGGTCAGTCTTAAATGTGTTCTGGGGTATGTAAAGCCCCCCAGCAGATCAGTAGTCTTTCTCTCGGCCAGCAGTGTTCAGTCAAAGACTGAATTTTGATGCGCTGGAGGTGAGCCTGCAGCACTCGGAGGAGTCAGAGGAAATAGTTGGTGATATTTCGAGAATTGAGGACGGGGTGTTGGATTTGAAGTACTTGAAGTTTGGTATTTGTAGCTTTAGTGGCAATATATTTAGTTATCCGCACCCGCTTCGGCGTGCACTCCAACATGATTTTATGATTTCCATCGGAGAAGACCGGGTTTATGGCGAAACTATTATTTGGACATTGCAGTTGGAAACAATGGGAGTATCTTAGGCATTTTCTCATCAAATATCTGATATGATGGTAAGTAAACAACCACACTCTGCGATCCATTCAGCCATTAAGTACTTGCAGTGCTGATACATCCTTCCAAATCAGATACTCCACCGCTCCATCTATTCTAGGCACCAAAGTTACAGGCGAATATTCTGATCTACGAATTTCGGGGAAATAATGACGCGCCGCCACAAAAGTAGCTTATCATAGCTACGGACTCGGCTCCTGTCGCGATACCTTCAAGTCAAAAATAAAGGCCAAGTTAAGTTATGAGAGATAAAAGACTGCCCATCCCGATGAGCTTTCTAATGTACGAATGCTTCCGAGACAATACCAAGGATGATGCATTGCGAGTCAAGCAGCTCGAGGTTAAAGAAGAGCCTATCTAGGTGGGGGAGCGGCCGTTGGAGGCTATCATAGCTCCAAACTTGGGCTGCTATTTCATCAACTATAACTCCTTTTTTCTTGACCTGCAATTCAATGGATGAACTAAAGAGCGAGACTAATTTTGGTAGACAAAGGAAGATGGTAGGAAGGAATCATAAGTCATGCTTCATCGTCCACGCTCTTCGGTACCATTTTCGATCAGCTCGTATGTTCCCTGCGCGCATTCATGCAATCAATTACCAACGCCGTCATTAATGTCCGAATCATATTTTTTGTCGTTAAGAAACTCACTATTTCACGGTTGCCCAACGCATATTTGCCGAAACTTGTCCGCGATGGTTTCTGGAATCGCCTACTGTGGGAGAGCTGGAAACCCCGAAAATTACAGCGAGTGGAGCAAGTTCGCATCAGTGTGGATCTTTTCCTCCGAGAACTAACCCATCTTCAACCACATGACCTGAGACGTCAACCAGTGTCGTTTCGAGAATGACGCCCTGTCTCCAGGACTAATGCCCCAAGGGGGTTCTCAACCACCTAGAGCTTCATACATGCTTTAGGCCTGAGAGATTTTACTGCGAGCAAGTTTTGGTGCGGTACAAAAGAGAAAGATGGTCTTGTCGTAGACAAATCAACCCAGAACAGGTCTGATGGCACGGCGGAGACCAAAGGCAAGGCGGAGCCAAAGGCTGGCGGTTCAAAGACGAGTCTGGAAGTGAAAAGGGAGAGAAGAAATCTGGACAAGGGAAAGAAACTTCATCAAGGACGAGGACGGACTTTTGCGGATATGGAGGACATTACCGATGAGTCCGCCGCAGGCTCCAATTTAACTGTCACTCAGCCTGTCATTTTCTTGACTCCTTACCACGCGATATACCAACCTCACCTTGGTTGGGTATTTCCTGCCAGGCTTAATGGTCACCCTGAACTCCAGGCTGCGGGCCCTTAGATCAGAGCTATCCTTTCGGATACGGAGAAAACGCGATACACGCAGCTATGACACAAGCTAGGTATAGGGCGTGCACTTGGCCGAGGTCAACAAAAAGGTAACACTGTGGCCGTTCACCATGGAATGCGAAGATGGTGGAGGTGGCTTTCCCTTTTATGTATGAGTGGTACCATAGTGTGCTCAGGTGGAGGTCAGACCCTACCTATTGGTTGTAGCAGAATTCAAATATTGATTACTGTAGCCACTTCTGCGTGCCAATTAATAAATGTTAGCTATTGACATTAATATTATAAATTGTTACCTACGAACCTCTACTGTTTATATCCTTCGCAGCAACCCGTGCTATAATTACTTGAGTCCCCTTTTTCAACAAATAACGAATTTGGTATTGGTAAGTCATGATCAAGCTCTTGTTGGAAGTGAAAGGAGAGTCATTGTGGCTGTGCAAGTTGTGGCTGTGCAAGTTGTGGCTGTGCAAGTTGTAATGATCATAGCGGGTAGGGAGGCTTTCGGTACCGATACCGATAGGTACCTACCGAGTAACCGCGTGAGAGTGACCGGGAGTAACCACACCGACGGGAATGTGGGAATGCGGGAATGCGAATGGGTAACCTTAACTTAACTTAACGCCATCCATATCACAATTGGCCAATCATATAAACTCATATAAACCGTCACCGAAATCTTCGATCTGGGAACATCATCTAGGCTTGGCCGTATCGCAGTCAAACCATTTTTGCTCCATCTTACAATTTTTTTCGGTTGTAATTAATAAGTTGTCCTTGCGGTTGTTGGTCGCGACCTTCTTCAACAATTTTGGTGCATTTTATAAAGGTCCAATTTGAAAGGTCTGCAGATACTTGGGCCCAAGTTGTGCCAAACCCTTGCTATTCTTTTTTTAGTGCCACTCGCCTGATCAGTCTCGATTCATTTTATCAAAATGTCTAGCAATAATTCCAAAAATCCAAATAATTCAAATATACCAACGAATCAAGCCCGGAACAGAAAGAAAATACCAAAAGAAGAACCCAACGAAGAGACGGTCATAGATACCAAAAGCGATAATGGAAGCTCCTATGGTACAGTGTCAGACAATACTACTGCATATGCGCCGATTAGAACCGGAGATCAAGCACTCGGAAGCCAGCCTCTACACCGACGTGAATCTATAATCGAAGAAGAAAACAATGAAGATTTACAAATCGAAATTCCCATTGCTGCAAAACCGGAAGAGGAGGGTCCCGTAGCCTGGAGTAGTTTGCCGCACAAGAGACAACTGGCTATTCTTACCTGCGCAAGGTTATCCGAGCCCCTTGTACAGACTAGTTTGAGGGTTCGTACTGAAATTTATTATCGAATGTTGGAATCTTTTCATATATATTCCTTATTGCCCAATTCGTAAGATAGTACATAGTACATAAGAGGAATACTAACAAGTGTACAAGAGTTATCTATTCTATCAACTAAAATCCTTTGATACCTCACTCCCAGATTCAGTCATTGCATCACAGGCAGGAATTTTGCAAGGCTCTTTTGCCCTAGCGCAATTGACTACTGCTATGTTATGGGGAAGATTCTCAGATCAATCGGGTAGGAAGAAGGTTTTGTTGATAGGTCTAAGTGGTACCGCATTCTCATGTTTGGGCTTTGGATTCGCACAAAGTTTTTGGCAAGCAATGGTATTCAGAATGATTGGCGGTGCACTCAATGGAAATGTGGGTGTGATGAGAACTATGATTAGTGAGATTGTGAGGGAAAAGAAGTGAGAATCTGAACATTTTTCTGAACTTACGCCAAGTCCTAATGGTGTTTACAGATATCAGAGTCGTGCTTTTTTGTTATTGCCCATGTGCGCAAATATTGGGACTATCATCGGGCCTATTTTGGGTGGCCTTTTGGCTGATCCAGCAGGAAACTATCCAAGTATGTTCGGAGGTATCAAATGGCTAGAAAAGTATCCATATGCCCCTCCAAACTTACTCAGCGGTGTATTCCTTGCCTCCGCTTGTCTTGCTGTTATATTTGCCCTTGAAGAAGTAAGTCTTTTAATTGTCTCGTCTGCCGAAAGAAGAGTTTCGCTAATCCTCAGACCCATGAGATGTATGCTCATAAGGAGGATTGGGGCATTAATACTGGCCGTGCGATCAAGGATTTCTTCCGCCGCCTTCTAAATGGCAATTTTAGCAAACCAGAATATACTGCCATTCCAAGCACCACTTCGTGGCCCGTTTTCCAACCAACGCCTATGACATCCAAATCACCTAAACGTGTTGCGCCGCGCTATAAAAATAGGCTACCGTTCCGTCAAATCTTCACATACAATGTCATATGTACTCTAATCTCCCACGCCTTACTCGCATTTTCAATGGGAACATTCAACAACATCTGGTATTCATTCCTCAGCACTCCCGTTTATAACCCCTCGCACCCATCCAAATCCCTCCCCGCAGACTACACTCCGCACCCCCCACTAAAATTCACTGGCGGCATTGGTCTTCCGCCCCGCGATGTTGGTCTGGCGATGGCCATCCTAGGCATAATCGGTATAACCATGCAGCTATTCTTGTACCCCGTAATAAATACGCGACTCGGCACCATCCACAGCTGGCAGATTTTCCTCTACGGTTTCCCAATCGCATACACTCTCGCCCCATTCCTATCTCTCGTACCTTCCCTCTCATCCCCACCATCCCCCAAAACCGGCCCCCTAATCTGGATCTCCTTAACCTGCGTCCTTCTCATCCAAACCATCGCCCGTACATTTGCAGGTCCAGCAACCACAATTCTAATCAACAATTGTTCACCTCATCCATCCGTACTAGGCACTATTCACGGGATAGGACAAACGGCCAGTAGTGCAGCGAGAACGATAGGACCTGCTCTCGGAGGGTATCTTTATGGAGTAGGGTTGAGTGGGGGATATGTGGGGTTAGCGTTTTGGGTGTTAGTGGGGATGGCCGGGGTGACGGTATTTGCGAGTAATTTTGTGAGGGAGGGAGATGGGCATGAGATTTGGCTAGATGGAGATGAGGAGGCCGAGGAGGAGGCGAGGGTTAGGAATAGGGAGTTGGGGTTTGATGTTTAATCCACGTGAAAGTAGTTGGAGGGTGGATAATATTTGGTATGATGATATATTGGAGACTGGATATAGAAATCAACATTGGAGTCTTGGTTTTGGAAAATGAATATAGGATAGAATGAGATAGTTATAAATAATCTAGATGTTCGGACCCAGTTGTATTGTTTGAAATGGTTTAAATGTTCAAACAACCTGGATTCCGTAACTTCTGATTATTCCGAACAGTTCACAGACTCCGAACGAGGTGCAATTAACCAACTGATATTTGATATTAAAAACAGAAAGTCGACCAGAGAACGCCGGCATATCTTATGTTGGCAACCTGGCCCCACATACCTGATGCTCTCCAATTCTCTTGCCCCATGAATATGACCTCCGCCAAACGCCGCCCTTATACCTTATTGAAATCTCTCAATATGCAAGATCATACCCGTATGTTACTTAACTAATTTCGATTTTTCTTGCCCATCAATCCAGCTCATGAGTCACATTTATTGTCCTAAATATGCCAAAGGATGTCACCCCAAGCGAATTTCCAAGTTGAAATTCCTTCAAGGAACCTTCATCCTCAAACAAACTGCATTCCCTGCTGCACCGGCAGATTATGCGACGACTGGCCCGGCATTCGCGGTTGCTGCGAAGCTTGCTGTTGCCCACCAGCAGTATAGGGTGGAGGCACTCCAATATTAGAATTCATATTCATGTTCATATGATTAAGACTGATATCATACTGCGCCTGGGGAGCTCTCCACGGTTCAGCCTCATAGCCTTCTGTTTCCCCTGTAATTTCCTCGATTTCCTTAGCCTGACGACGTTTATAGCCCCAGAAAAGAACGGGGGCGAAGATTATGACGATGAGGAGGGCGCAGACTAGAAGGGCCCAGTTGAATTTGGGGTTTAGCGCGAGGGGGAATCCACTGGATTTGTGTTAGAGCTGGGTTATTGAAGGAGATATGAGAAGACTTACATGAATCCATTTATGATTCCAGCGGGGGTGACAATACGACCTAGCCAAACGTGGATGGGGGCAAATTTGGTGGTCTTCGAGGTTTTCTTGTACATTCGGTGGTGAAGAAATCCAAGAATAAACTGTCCGATCATGGACATCACGATAATGAGGCCAAAGACTTGATGGCCGGATTTGAAATCCTTGGTCTATAATTCATGTTAGAGGATATTCTTATGGGTTCAAGGAGACATAACATACCCGATTGTAAAGCGTGCCCAATTTAGCACCTAACACAACACCTATAAGAGCAATTCCAAGAGATATAGTCTGGTTGACGGCATGCCATTTTGGACTATTCAGGAACCTCAAAATAACTATACCAAATGGTAAAAGGCCAACAAATACCAAAACCATAAGAACAGCATGGGCAGCTGACGAGAAATTGTTGTCTGCCTTTTCGGAAATTTGGGTTGTACCTTCCGAGTTCGATGTAGGAATAGAGGGCACGCCAGCTGTGCCTATCGCTCTCGACAAGTCCATGGAAAATGTTCCATAGGAGTCGTGTCTTTTGATATCGGCATGCAACGAATCGGATTTTAATGTTCCAGATGGTCCATTTGCCCAGATAAAGCTAGCTTTCGTATTTTTTGTAGAACCTAAGGATCCTCCTTTCCATGAAGTACAATTAAGGCATCTTCCATTCCACGTGAAAGTGCCATTGGCAATTCCCGTGCCAGCGAGCGATTCGACCACGATATCCTTAGCATGCGATGGTTCATTCTCACCGGAAGCTATCCGAGGACTGAGAGTTATGTTGTTCCCAGTCGAGTCGGCATACATCATAAACATAAGGGAATTCTTCATTTGGTTTGATCCCATCCCAACAGCCTATATTCATGCGATCAGAACGGTAGTAGTTTGTCTGCGTGAATTTGGAACTCACTATCCAGGAGCAACTGCTCGGACCTGATAGACTGAAATATAAATCATTGTTTGGATTTTCTTCTGGTATGTTGAGAGCAAATGTGACGCTCGTATCATCCGCAACAAATGCAGCTGCAGTTGTTGATATAGCATTTACTATTGAGAAAGCTAGCGAAACTTTGGAAAGGTTGTCAGTCAGCGTCGATTTCGTCCTATAATTTCCCCGGCACAGACCCATCATTGATTATACTGTAAGCTTGCAATTGCAATACTACACCACGTGACTCTTTTAAAATATCGGTTCCGAAAGCGAAAAGCCCGACATTCCTTATAATAGTACATACCCGCTACTGTTCCCAAAATCCTTCGAACCATAATATATTTCTTCGAGAATTCTTTCGTTTTGCTTGAATTTTTTATTTGGAGAAGAGAAGAGATGAAATGAAATGATGCTACATCGCCGCGAGAGAAGCAGGATGAACTTGTCAACTTATCCTCTTACCCTCTTATCCTTCGTCTTTCACTCCTGGACTATAGCCAACAATTTTTCTCTTGCCGCCGAGGTGTCAAATTTATCTTCCAGCCGCCGTGATGATTCCAAGATCAACCCATAAGATCGCGCCTGGGGGACAAGAAACACGGTGACTATTTTATCATCTTGGCAGATGTGAAAAGGAAAGGATATCATTGGACGAAATTATTACAGGAGAAACATCTGCATAGCATAGCATGCCATTAAATGCCAATGCCGTTGCCGTTGCCGTTCCGTGTCACCACCAAGATGACATCCCGTATGCAAATATAGCATCAATTCATTGCAATGCATCGGCGATATTTCAATTCGATTAATAGGAGGCACGCCGACTATTATTAATAGAAACATCTCATGTTACATCCAGTGGCAGTTTGTAACAACCGAGTAAAAGAAAATCATTTTTTGGGTGGTACGGGCTATGCTTTCGAGCAAGACAATTATTACCCAACCTCCCGTCATTGTTCAACAGGTCACTTTGTTAACGAATGCCTAAGCAGTCCAATCCAATCAAGAGAAGTAGTCTTCATCAAATTAAGATTTCACTGCGGAACTAGATGAAGATCATTTGGAGAAGTCTTTAACTGCTGCTAAATTATTGTTAGGTCGCAAGCAATGATTGAGCAGTACTCTGCTGCATATGGATGGATTTCTTCCTCGTCTCAAAATGGTCGCGTCATTTCTTTGATAGAAAAATCGAGGTGTAAGCCGATAAATCAATGTCTCAAGAGAAAGGATTGGTGGGATTTGAATATGTATATCCGCAAAGACTCGACTTTCATTGACTTATAAGATTTAGGCTCCTGGAATCTTGTTTGTTAAGGAAGGAAGATTTCCTTTAATAACCATGTCCGTCGACATCAACCACAAAAGAGGATGGGATCGGAAACCTATCAACAAATTACAACAGTCCAAATTTCAGTTGAGTTTTAAATCACTCTCCTTTTATGGTAAACCGGATCAATCACCACCATATATCAATGTTTCCAAGTCGAACGGATTGAAGCTTGCGTGTTGCAAGCATCTGGTATTGCAACATCCTAACTCATGTTGGAATTTATGCACAATTTGCGCAATATCAACGAATGCCATTCCAATGTTTAGACTTGAAGATATAAGTCCGCTATTCCTATTCCGGACGAGTCATTGGTCATGCGGTTGGCTGTTTTGAAGACCAACTTCCTTCACCTACACTATTTATAAACTAGATACCGATCTTTATCGAGCTGTCACAAGTTCTCAAGATGCTTTGCACCAAAGGTCTAGCCTTCTCAGTAGGCTTGACATTAGAGAAGACTGGTATCACAACATCAACCAGTGGTCATGTCTTAAAGTCTAGAACTATCACCAGAAAACTTCTAGATCAGCTCAGGTCATGGGTCTTCAATGGTCATATTTGAAATTTACAGTATGGCAAAAGGGATTCTTCTATTCTTTGGATGTCATGAATTTATCTGGAACGTTGAGCTAAATCCAAAGATTCACAACTTTTGGATATTGAAGGATTATGGGTCAGAGTTTGATTGGCACACTGGTCAAGATGAACCAGAACCTGTGTTGTATATATTGGCATATGGAGTGAATTCTTGGCACAGAATAATGTTTGACTAATTTGGTGTGGAAATTTTCAATCGTTCCACCAGCTTGAGGCTTTATCCAGGCATAACATCATCTCAAATTCGCGATCCTCCAAATCTCCACTCAAGATTTGTGCGTGCTCTTGCTATCCGTCGAAGTAGGAGGCATTGTTTTGATCACAACAGGAATAGACCCTTCAAGTTCAGCCATATCCGCGTCTGAATACCAATACAAGCCCCATGTGTCAGTCCCGCTGACTGACTTGGCCCAAAATTGAACCTCAATATCAGATTTGCTTGCTTCATACGCGAGCTGTTTTCCGAACAGGATGAACCCTTCAGTAACACCACCGGTGGGAACAGCTGTGGCTGATGCAAAACCAACTTGCTCGAATGAGTTGGCGGTAGGAATAATATACAAGGAGAGAGAACTATCGGTGAAGGGAGCCGTAGCACCGCTTGTGATGTTGGCTGAGATAGTCCACTTCTCCGTGGCAGAATGTATATTTTCGGTGGTGAAAGTTACGTTGACCGAGTCGGAGGCTCCTGTAGGAGGCGTGGTGCCAATATATGCTTTTCCTGAATTGATGTCAGCTTCATCGTTGCGATGATATGGCTCTCAAAGTTTACCATCGGAGTAGAAAACTGGTTTGCCGTTGATATTGGCCCCATAAGCAAAAAGGGTAACGTCGGAGGCAGCGGTACGCTTGTCGATGGCATTGCTTGAGGAGGGGAGTGCGGTTGAATAGCCACAGAGTGTCAAAAGACAAACAGTGGCAGCTTTACTAAAAAGCATAGTGAAATGAGTGCAAATATTGGGAAATCTGGAAAGAATTAGTTCGAAGGATGGCACTGAAACTTCGATTGATGGCCTGGTTGGTAAGAAGAAATGATGATGGCGATGGTCGACGCTTATATCTTCACAACCCGAAGTTCCTCGTTCTAAAAATTCGAGCTGCAAGGGGATTAATTGATCCATCCTGGAATTACTATCGGAGCATTTTCGACAACATACACATGTGATGATGTGAATCTTTTTGGGTTACGTACCACTTCCCAAGGGCCTGTTCGGCGTCCGCCTCAGAGTCTGGTGAGGTTTGTAAGGTGCCACGGTGTGGTGCTTGCCCCATCCAATAAAAGTCATAGCATCCATGATAACTCTTGACAACTTATTGAAATCGCAACCAGGTACAGAAAATGGAGCTCCTTCTACCCCTCTTTTGGTCCCCCAAACTGCACGAATATCTGGCGCTTTGTTGTCGTCGACTCGTCGTCATCACTCGTCTATTCGACCTTCCTATACAATGATAAGTCTAGATGTTATGGGGGTACTAAAGCTCGCTCCACACCAAAACCCAAGCAAAAAGGGGAGCAAAGGGTTACAAACGAGTCAGACTAGGACGGGAACGAGCAGGAAGAGCCGGAGAAACGAATGGTCCCCGAGTTATTAGTGGGGCACATACGTACGCAAGCTTAATGCTTAAGCTTGACGAAGTGGACTGTTTCAAAAGAAAGTTATCGCTTCCCGAATTTTGAAGGTTAAAGTGGGACAACGGTCAACCTCACGACAAAGCTTAGCCCCAATAATCAGCCCTCATGCCCCAAATTCGGAGCTTATTATTCCTTGGCAAACTCTAAATTTATGCGTAAAGTTTCCGGAAACTCAAATGTATTATAATAATATGAAAATCATGCGTTCTAAGACGTCAATCGATTTATCCGGTACCTTTTTCCGTCTTTCTGCGGATGTTTCCGCAAACTAACCCCGATTCCACCCCACGCATATTCCCTAAAGGCCATTACCTTAAATAAGGTTATTGTTGTGTTCAACTTGAATCTTGATGTGTTGAACCCCTATAGGCTATTTTAGGTTTTTATATCGGTATTTCTCCATTCAGTAAAATTCCTTAAATGCTTGAAATTATATTCGTCGATGTGTCCATATCCTTACTTAATCCTGTATTATAATAATCGTTGATTCCTATAAAACTATGAAGTGGACGTAACCTTATAGTGGGTATATAAGGAGTAGAGGCTGTAGAGCCGCGAGCGTCGAGGCACTAGCGCGTACGCCAGTAGCCTCTACGGTCCTCTATGTACGGTCACATGATTGTACTGACAATTATAATCTACCTACTACCTACCTAGTAAGACTTAAATCTTTTCAGATAATATATTTTAATGATTTTAGTATAAAACAGTTGTTGATAATTAGAGTTTATTTTTCCCGATTCGAATTAAGATCAGCACTAAGAATATCAATAGACAATCAAGATGACTGAAAGTCTGAAACAGGCCGTCGTCAATCGTCTTTCCTTCAGAAAGTCCTTCCTCTCCAGTAGTCATCACATCGAACCCCCCCCCCCCCCCCCCCCCACCCTTCACCGCACAACCTTCAATTTTTTCTCAAGCACAGTCACCTATTGATCCACGCATCATGGGGCAAGACTGCACGAAGATATTCCCGATATTACTGTCTTGGCGAAGGAAACTAAATTTAATAGGTTTTGAGTACCTAGAACCTGAGTTAGGTGAGATGAGACGGTAGTAGTCACTACCGCGCGGTCAGAAAGTATCCAAACCGTACGCTAAGACGTGCCCCCCCCTCAATGGCATGTAAATTACAACTTGACAAGAGAAAACACCCTGCGATCTTAGCGGCGATTTGCATTCTTTCTGGCCGCTGTCCGGCACGGGTATACTCGTAGGGCTTTCCTTGGCACTACTTTCATCCGTCGATCTACAGACTCTGCCACGAATCAGTTCTCTTTTTGCGGTACATACTCGCTAGAAGTATAGCCCCCCCTAAACTATTGAACCAGGGCATCGTGAAATCCACAACCATGCTGGTCTTCAATCCCGAAACCCCTACACATACAGCTCTACTTTGAAAGTTTGAACTAGATGCATTGACGACGAGGCCGCGATGACTATGCGGTTCCCACAGAATGAGCATGCTCTGAACGGATCGATGGTTCCACAATGTAATGGTTGCTCAAGATTTCAATTTATGTTTTGGTTGCGAGTTTCTTTTTCCATGTAGATTATTTCTATATAAGAGATGCGGATGATCACCCAACCAGTGTATCATCCATCGCCATTCAATCATTCTTGATCGTTCATTCCAACCTTCATTATCTCTGTCTGGATTCTCTCTACCTTCAATTTAGGCTGCAAATACATTCAGCATGCGTTTCTTGCCCTCTTTTGTGGCTGCTGGTTTAGCACTTTTTACAAGTGTAGCTATTGCAGCCCCTTATTCACCTATTCCAGCCCCTCATTCAGGAAAACTACAACCCTGGAAAAGATCTAATTGCACAAACTCTGCAGCTGATAGATCATGCTGGGGAGGAGGTTTCGACATTTCTACAAATTACTATGATAAAGTCCCTGATACCGGTAATACCGTAGAGGTTTGTTGATAGTCCTCTTCATTACAGGCCTGTTGCTAATGCATGAAACTCAGATTTGGCTAGAGCTTGTGAACACCACAGCGGCTCTTGATGGCGTGGAAAGGGTCGTCCTCACTGTCAATGGTACCTTTCCAGGACCCACTATCATTGCGAACTGGGGAGACACCGTAATTGTGCATCTTTACAACGGTCTTCAAAACAATGGTACCGGATTGCATTGTAAGCAAATTTGGGTTCTTTAGTCTCTCGTGCTCTCCGAGGACCTTTCTTTCTAGGAAATTCTCACTCCCCAATATGCAAATCTACCTGATGGGTTGAAGTCATATGGATTTCCAAAAACATGTGAAGGTTCAAGTTTAATTGAACATCTGATCATACAGAGCTTTCACGACCTCCCACATTTCAGCTTCTCTATTCATCTGATCAGGCTCTCCCGAAAGCAATTACTGACTCTCGTCCCTAGTCCATGGAATACGCCAAAATTATACCAATATGATGGATGGAGTTCCATCCGTTACTCAATGTCCGACTGCTCCAGGAGAAGTAAGTATAATAAAAGATTATAGGTAGTTTAATGCTAATAACATCCTAGTCAATCACCTACACCTGGAGAGCAGTTCAATACGGATCAACCTGGTACCATTCTCACTATTCCTTGCAAGCATGGGAAGGTGTCCTCGGTGGGATAATCATCAACGGCCCCGCGACGGCCAACTACGATGTCGATGCTGGAATAATGATGTTAAACGACTGGACTCATGCAACCTCGAGTCAGACGTATTTATCGGCCGAAACCGATGGGCCACCAACCTTAGATAACGGCCTCATTAACGGAACCAATGTGTATGGTGATCTTGGAGCCCGCTTCAACATGACTGTAGAGGCCGGAAAATCATATCGAATTCGTCTCGTGAATGGCGCTATCGACAGTCATTTCAAATTCATGATCGATAACCACAATCTGACCGTCATCGCTATGGATCTCGTCCCAATTGTCCCATACTCCACTCAAGTTCTCGCTATGGGCATGGGCCAGAGATACGATATCATTGTTACTGCATCGGAAAGCTCAGGAAACTTCTGGATCCGCGCAATCCCACAAAATTTCTGCAGTAACAACGTCAACGCCGATAACATTAAAGGAATATTCAAGTATTTAAGCTCCAACGCTACCGAGCCTTCCACTGCCGAACCTTCCACCACAGCATACTCTTATGATGACAACTGCGACGATGAAGATCTTTCCAACCTCGTACCATATTTCAGCCTAGATGCCAGCGCCGACGCTGTCGCCGACGATTTTGAGGTAAGCGTCGGTTTCAATTCAGCAGGCCTCTTCAAGTGGTACATGGAAGCCACCACATTCGTCTCCCATTGGGATTACCCCACTCTCGAAGCCATTGTTGACGACAACACAACATGGACTACTAGTGAACACGTTATCCAAGTTGATACTGCCAACGAGTGGGTATACTTCATCATCGAAACCGCGATGGGTGTTCCCCATCCCATCCATTTACACGGCCACGATTTTTACATTCTAGGTCAAGGCACCGGAACTTATTCAAACAGCACGACGCTCTCGTTGAAGAACCCTCCCAGAAGAGATGTTGCCATGTTGCCTGCGAGTGGTTATTTGGTTATTGCGTTCTATACCGATAACCCAGGTGTTTGGTTGATGCATTGCCATATTGGATGGCATACAAGTGAAGGCTTTGCTCTTCAGATTGTCGAGCGTATGTCGGAGATTCCGGCCTTGGTTGATAATAGTACTTTGACCTCTAACTGCGACGCCTGGGACAGCTATTTCACGGCTGATGACTTGGTTCAGGATGATTCTGGAGTTTAAATTTATCGGCCTATCTAGAACACTCCTCTTCTTTGATCGGGTGGATCTGGGCAGTTCTCTGCTTCACCCCTTGTTTGGCTTTTTAGCTATATGTACCACTTTCCATATGTAGTTTAGATCGATAGTTAAAATGAATCTTTATGACCTAGTCCTGAGTTCCATATATTGACTCATTTAGTGTTTATTTTTGTATTAAATGATGTAATGGGATGAAATAGAAATTATATATTCTGTTGAATCAAAAACAGGTTAACTCAAAGATAAATTAATCAGGCTTAATATAAGTTCTTGTAATTAAGTTTAGATGATATTTGAATAGAAGGATGGGACTTGGATTGTTCTTCTAGGTCAACAGATGTCTATGGAGGTATCTAGGGTGATTTAAGGGGCTTAGAAGTTCAACAGAATAAGGAAACATTGATATTAGAGATAAACTATTTTATGCAATCTCAATTATATAAACCCGCCCGTTCTTATTGTCAATTATAAAAACCCAGAGAGCGTAGCGAGATAGGGAAGCTTTCGAATGAAATCTATATACCCCTATGATTACGACGAGAAGCCAGATGTGAGTCTTGTAAAAGGGTATCTTCTTAATATCTTGATATAAGTTTGAATGTCTAAACAGCTTTGTATATTCAAATAGTTTTAGATATCTATATGGGGTTTGTATATTCATCTACTATATAGGCTTAGCCAGTTTATTCAATGAGAGGGTTTATACATACTAGTATATATAGTATGTATATATCCATTTACAAACTAAATGAATTCAATGGTCTGAATTATTTTATAACCCAATTAAAATTCCGCAAGGCATCATCAGTCTTTTGAAATTTCTCACCTGCCCAACAACCCAAAAGCGTTCACCGTTCACCATAAAGGTTGCCGGTAGAAGATGTTCTCGATATATAAATAGAATTTTTGCCAATCACATGCATGAACCTCCCCCCTTGAAGCAGCGACGAGGCAAACAGACTATAGATATTGGCAATTTGGATGCTCTTCCTTGCATGTAATGCCACCAATTAGATTACTTGCGGAACATACCCCGAGCCTTATATAGAAAAGTAAGGCGTGCGAGCGTTTATTCCAACTTTCTATCACCCTATGGCAGCAGCAGCGTTCGTTCTAGTTGTATACAAATGTAGTAATTAGGTAGGTACTAGTTGGTTATAAGGATAAGGTATTAACTGCATTGGTAAACGCCATGTAGGTATGCATAGAACAAGGATTTGATATGACTCTTTAGATAGGTAATGAGAGACTGGCTCTGGTTCTTGAAAATTTAGGTCTTCTACTTCTACTTCTACGTAAATTCTAATTCATCAATTCATACCTACCTACTACCTACCTACTACCTAACCTAGTAGTCTACCAGTATAGATACCTACCTATAGATAGATACCTACCTATTCCCCTCTAGCCTTACCCCACGCTACTAAAAGCCGGTAACTTTCCAAGGTCATTGATTACTAGGTACACTCCGTACAACGTTATAACAAATCACCCAAACCACTTTCCCCATCTTCAATCTTACCTGCTGCCGCTGCCTTTTCTTCCCTTCCTCCCCTCACCCTCTCCCTCTGCGTTTCAATCAACGAATTTCCTACCTTTTCAATTTTCTTTCTGTTTGTTGAATCTTCGAATCAATATATTTGCAGTACTGTACTGTTGTCGAGTATATTCCACTTACAAGTCGGTGCTGTCTTATATTTCTTTCATCGCAATGGTGATACAATACTAATCTACGGGGGCACAGATAAACCTTGATATGCACTGAAATTTATTGATTGCGACGCGTCGACAGCCTTACCTTTCTTTCGCGTGCTTTGATATTTTTGCCCTTTATTTAAAGCTCGAGTCCTCCTTTTGTTCAAACTCTCTTCGTTGACATCGCGTTTATTATAATTAATAAGGCTGGCACCTCGAAAAGCAATTCCTGTCGCAATCCTTCGACCCCGCCCTTTAATTTCCTCGATGCGACATTTCCCTCTTGGGGCTTTCTGGCAACTATCTTCCTATGGCTGCCTCCCCCACTGCGACGATTCCGAATACACCAGATCAAGATAGAATCAACAGCATCAATAATACAATTGGGAGAAAGCAATTGGGTGGAGCATGCAATTATACGGAGCTTAATTTTGGTACAAAATGTGGATGTTATGAGTTTTGGGGTCAATCTCAAAAACCATTAAGCAACGCAACATTTGAGGATGGAGGGTTGCCTAGAGCGGAAGTCTGCGCATGCGGGCATCATCTCTGCTTTCATGGGCATAAGCCTTCCCAATCGACCGAAGACCAGCGATCGCGAGCTTTAAGTAATGTCTCGGGGCTTAATAATTTGGATTTTATTGCTCGTATGGATCAAGTGAGCCGACGGCCATCTACTCCGCAAAACCTAAACGTACCTCAAAAGGACAACCCGGATGTAGTTCGCCGAAGTAAGGACTCGAACTTCCAGGAAACCCTTCAATGGAGTCGACTCGTACACACTGAAAACAGCCCGGAAGAGCTGCCGCCCATTCCTTCGCAATGCTTCTTACCCTCAGAGACTGCTTCGATGACCTCAAGTCAGGCCAGGCGGCCTTTTAATGGTTTAGGGCTTGATACCTTGAGTCATATTCCCCGACTCAATACCAAAATACAAGTCGCACAAGCAGGTAAGGGACGACCGATGCAGGTCTATAAAACCTTTGATGATCGCGCATTCCTTGAAAGCCCTACGGAGGTGTTGACAACAGCACCAAGTTTGCGAGCAACCCAGGATTTTGCATTTCAAGGTGTTCCGGACGAACAAGCCATGGATAAGACGCTAGCAAATATTAATGTCAAAGCTCAAGCTGCTACTTTACCTTTACGCTCCAATAGGTCACCCTCATTACAGGCTTCCCAGACTATTCCTGCACTAAATGCCCAAAATAATCTTTTCGTGGACATGGATGAGCCCGATGACTGCCTTATTCCTAGACTTCGTGATATTGTCACAGATTATCCAAACACCAAGCGAAACCATGAGGATAGAATCGATGCTCTTGAGAATGCATCTTACTCCAACACTGGTTACGAGGAGCTTCAAATGAACATTGATAATCATGGTGATCGTGTCTATGAGCTTGAGAATAGAGTAGAAGAGCTCGAAAAGGCTAATGCTGCAGCTGACGAGAGCAGTATAGGTATTAATAGAAACCTGAATGAGTCGTTTGATTCTCAGGCAACCAAGACTTCCTCTGCTCTCGTAGCGAATGCTAATGACCGCTCTGATCTCTCCTCTCGCGTCGAAAGTCTCGAAAACAGACTCACTCACATAGAAGCCGCTCTTCCGCCATCATGGGTTCGGCCATGGGAGATTGAGGTCGTTTTCCTACCATACGGTCCTCAAATGATGGGTATTTGGTCGACAAATCACTCAATATGTCAACGCTCACGAGTCAATAGTTGGGCATCCGAAGATTGGACACAAACCCAACAGAACGTTCTGGCTGCTGCACAAGCCTCTCTTTCCGATCAAGATTATTCCATGTCCTGGGATAAGATAATGAAGGGGAATTCCAACGATCGTGCTCATTTGATGCCTAGAGCCTGTAGTGCTACGAGTAAGATCAATGAGCGATTAAAGAGTAGAGGTTTAGTGAAGGTGGTACAGATTAAGGGCCCCGATGCTCGAGACGTGCAAGTAGCGCTTATGTCAGCCTTCGGAGATCTCCCCAAAACGCTATCCGAGCATGCCTTTTCAGGGTCCAGACACTCTCTACCTCAGATTCCAAAATCTATGGAGAACTATCTTGGGCTACGCGCTGCTTGGATACCACTGAGGAAGTTACATAAAACCTCAATCTTGCGGTTTCTAGACCCTTCGGAAATGGTAACCCCCGCGTTATGGACGGTATCATTTCTTTCTTCCAGTGTGGCGATGCGCACAAAAAACATGCGAAGGCTTTATGTTACACAAGCAGATAGCTATCTTCAACATCGCAACGAGACATCAAAATGGACTTGGCATAAGCTACGTCAGCTACCTCGAGTCCATGATGTAGATTCAGTAGAAATTCATACGCCCGAGGCTGATGCTGCTGAAACCTGTTGGGCGTGGGATGAGCGTCTCGACCCTGCTGAAGATAGCAGCTCATTCGCTTCATCTTTGAGTATTCGACTGTCCCAAGAGGTCGAGGATATTGAAATCGAACCTACTTCTCCATCAGATCAATTCTCTGCTGTCGCCACACCTGTGGAATCTTCTAGTCCCACTTCAGCTACAGCTTCTAGGACACTAGGATCATCTCCTGTCAAACAAGACCGACATCCACTCAAACCACATCCATTCAAACCACTTCGTACCTCTTCTATGTCTGCACTTGCCCCGCTTACCATATCGCCAATGGGTAAACGCCGCATTGGCTCTTTTGATCGCGATCGTGAACCACAATCGTCACCTGTACAAAAGGTTTCCAACCTGAAGCGTCGTCGTACCTCGAAATCACCTAGTCGTCCACGTGATGCCTGGAGTATTGGTCCTCCGAGTCCAATGCTTTCTACAATGCAAGAGGTATCAGACTACAAAAGAGGCGTCACTCCATTCGCATATGCTACGCCTCATAGTAATGCTCCGTATGTTGAAATGTCTTCTCGCACGAGGGACTCTACAATGCACGAAGATGATGGGAGCGCGATTTATGATACCAATATGGATGAAGGCTATGATCACAATGCATTGAGCGACTATGAACAATTCGACGATGATGGTGCATCCGAACCATCATCCGACCAGGACCAGCACCCATACGATATATGGGAGGGTATGACTGATGATGTTCCTCAACATGATTCACAGTCAACAATCAAAATGAAAGTGGCCGGATTTGGCCCACAAGATCCTGAAGTTGATGAGGGAGATGAAAGCGATAGTAGTGATACACCATCCGAGTATCCCAGCACACAACCAGTTGGAAATTATATTAAAGGAGGCATTTTTCATATACATGTTGATGAAGATTTTGAGGATGAGCTTGGGTAGAACAATAAACCAAAAAAGGTATGATCCGATGACATAGGAGAGACGAGAATATATGATGATTCATCAATACTCAAATAGAATATGGGATTTCTTTGGAGTTTTTGAGCGTAGCATGGGAGCATTGGAGCATTGGAGCATTGGAGCAGTGGTCTTTTGTAGGGTATATGTGCAATCTTTTACTTGTCTACATTTCATTAGATCTTTGGTCTTTACTTGGAGGTAATTTATTTTGTTGGATGTTGGATGGATGGAAACAGTACAATTGAGAATTGAGACTGAGGGAGAGGTATGGGGTAGAATAATGGATGAAGGAAAATGAAGCTCAGAGGCAGATGACAGAAGATGAAATTGAACAGGGAACAGATTGTGCATGGAATTACATGGCATACCGTAGTTTGAAACAGGATATGCAATTTCTTATTCTTTTGTTTAAGCTTTTCCTTGGATCTGGGGCCACAAATATGGCGAATGCTGAATGGCTGGCTGGGGTAATTCAGAATCTTCAAATCTCCACTTATTCTTGTATACTTTCTAGATCTCTTTTTTTTCTCTTGGTATTTGTGTCTTGAGAGTAGGGGATGGAAAATGGGAAATTGGGATGGATGGTATAGGGAGAATAATAATGAGAATGAGAATGAAATAGATCCCCCCCTGAATTTCTAAGCTACATCATATGATTCATACCATTGATGTGATTAATTTGTTCATAATGAAAACATGCAATATAAATACTACCCGACACAATAAATGATACTTCGCTGAAGATTGGGATATGGATAGGGATGTACGTCTATAGGAGTGAGGGGATGCGATTGTGAGATATTCGAGGGGCTTGGGATATGTATTATCTGTAACTTACTTGTTGTCTGCAATGATCCAAACCCCAAATACTCTTATCTACCCCTTCTCTCCAACCTCTCCCAAAGACTTGGACCATCCCTCTCAAACTTTACTACTTGAATCCTCTCTCATCGGCTCATCTGCATGAAGGTTTGACTTTTGAGCCTCCTCTCTTCTTTACCACAAGAACCTACCCTACCACTTTTAATTCCATGTCTACGCATTCTTCTTTCCATTCGCATTGCCATAATCCGATGCGTCACTCTTTGTGCCTGCTAGGATCAACCCTACTGGCCAGGCGAAGCTTGGCCCTAGTGCTTGTCCTGCCTCTTCCGAGGTGAGATATTCTACCAATGCTATGACTGTTTTTTCTCGAGATTAGTATCACTACTAATATTGTCCGACTTGGCTTTGCAAATTTTCCAATGCTTCGAGAGAGGACACGGAAGTGAAAGGGGGATAATGAATCGATAGAACATACAAATATAAGCACCAATCCCCGTAAAAATATGCCACCAACCATGCAATTCGAGGATAAAAGACCAAGGCATGCCGATGGAGCGTTTAATGTCCGTGAGGGAAGCGCAGAAGCCATTATCGATGTTCCAGATGAGAAAGCCGGATACGAAGATTACTGCGAGATGTGTTAACGAGGAGGGGAAGATGACGGTGTAAGGAGTGGGATAAGTGGACATACCACCACCATATGTGACAAGTTTCTTGACTTGTTTCTGTACCGTTAAATCTGCAACGCGGAGATTGATGATACTGCGAGTTTTGATGCCTACGAAAGCAATCTCGATTCCTATCGTTTTGTCAGTTTGGCATTCGATGATTCTGGTTACTAAGTTAAGGAAAGAGTGAAACCAGAAAAACAAGGGGCATTTTACCAAAAAGTATAGGATGCATCACAGTTTCATCAGTAATGCAATGCCAAGCTATAAATGTAACCATGAATAGAAACAAAGAAGACCCAGAAATGACTGTATATTTGGTTGATTTATCATATGTGAAAACTCTATGAAGGACCGTGGAAGTGGCAATTAACATGGAGGTGTCGTCGCCTTGATGGGTTGTCAGCATAAAGCACTGCACACCAGTCTCTCTCTAGCAGCGTAGAATAGTGAATCTCCTTAAACAAACGAAAGATTCACCGGGGAACAATATAAAAAGTCAAACATACCCCACTGCGTCCAGTCCTTGCAAGTGGCATGGAAAAGACCACTTAGGAGGCCCACTAGAGCGAGTCCCAAATAAGGTAGATTTCGCAGAATGGCATCTTGACGATTGGAATTGGCTCGGATTCCCTTGTAGGCATAGTAAACTATTCACGGCCACAAATGTTAGCACTTGATCGGGTGTCGAGGTAGAGATGGCAAACCTCGTGATTTAACACGTGGGAAGATTTTGAAAAGAGAGATGAGGTGATGAGAAGCAGGAAGAAGGTACTGTAGGTAATGTTTGTGAGGGTATTTATGAATTCGGCGATGTAGGTTGTGATGATATGATCCTGATCTTGTAATCAGTTTACTGGTGCACAGCTTGTTTCAGCTCCAGTTGAGGATTTGTATACCTCTTCGCAGAAACTACTCGATATCAGATTAGCATCGGTCACCACGAGATGTAAGAGAAAATGTTCTCTGGAAAATATACTTAGTTTGAGAGTTGATGGTGCCCCAATATGGAGAATGAGGTTCATCTCTATACGATATGGATGGTAGGGGAAACATTTTCGTCGTAGAAGGAAACAAATGTACTGTAGTTTAACAGAAACTCGTGTCCTGCGTATGAAAATAAACAGAGAAGGGAAATCTTCAGAAATCAATCTACAACAGACCACAGTGCTAATAAATATACCAAAAAATAAGGGGTTTTCTTATCCGACATACTGCCGTTCCACATAAATGCCCCTTTCTAAGTTTTTCTATAACCTTAAGAAGTTAAAATATTTAAACAAAAATGTGTTATCATATCAGACCTCATCATCTATAGGTACTCGGGAGGTACAGACCTAGGTCAGATACGATATGATAGGTAGGATATGATACGATACATGGGCAGTATACGTATGGTATGTTGACTGCTGTTGATTGAAAAATGAAGACAGGTCACGGGAATAATATGTAATGAAGAGTATTAAGGAAGAGTAATGAAGATATACTTTTTATCTTTGAAAATGCCATTTCTACAGACTAGGGAACCCGACCGGTACCTCTTCTTCTGGGTAGCTGGGTAACTGAGTAACTGGGATCGGATCCTCTTCATTAATGTTCAGTCTTTTTCTCCACCTACCTTAAAGGGAATGGGTCACATCGCATCGCATCGCATCGCATCGGCATCGGCGCACCACCACAAAAATTCCCCGATCATCCCCACCCAACCAATCACGGCACCCACCATCTCGCTGACCCCCATATCTTATCCTCTTACCTCGGTCCAATTCTCACTAGGTACTCCTTGACCCCAATCAACACCCAAAATCCGGGGAAATGCCCTCCTCCTCCTCCTCGTTTTCCATCCCCAATATCGGTACTGCCAATCTCACAGCCATTGTCGCCACGTCTTCACTCTATGCCTATCTCATTGCACTCCATCATCACCAGCAGAAAACTTTATTGAAAGATCAGGAGTTGAGAGAACAGCAAGAACAAGAACGCGAACGCGCGAGATCATTACAATTGCAAAAGGCGCGAGTTGACTCTAGACATAATAGTCAACGAGAAGGATACGCCGAGGATCAAGTTGGGATTGGAAGTGGACGATCGAAACGATATCCTGAGGATCTACATCAGCGTCAAGAGCGATATCCCGAAGATCAGAGACGATATCCAAGCACGACGAGTACGAATACATCTAGAACGGCCAGAGGCAAAATGTCCAAAACCTTTTCTCCCTCGGAAGTGGCGGCTCATAAGGATGCCGAGAATGGGATGTATCTTATCATCGACGAGAATGTTTACGATGTTACCAGTATGTTTGTTTTCATTTGTTTTATATAAATCCTTTATCCTCCATCCCCCTTCCATCCTTGCCCCGTTTCCCTCCCCCCAAACCCCTCTCTCTTCCTGCGAAACACCAATGAAATTTCCCAACAAATTCCAAACACACGAAAAGAAAATACTAATTAGCTCTTCCTCTCCACCAGATTTTCTCGAAGAACACCCCGGCGGCGCTAAAATCCTCAAGCGCGTCGCGGGAAAGGATGCCTCGAAACAGTTTTGGAAATACCATAATGAGAGTGTGTTGAAGAAGTACGGGGAGAAATTGAAGATTGGGGGTGTGGGGGAGAAGGCGAAGTTATAGATACCTAGGTTGAAGATGGATGGGGAATGTGAGGGGAGGGGAAGAGGAAGATATGAGGGATGGTTATTATATTATGGTTGTAGGCCTTTAGTTTGGCTGGATAGGAGATGGACGGGGATGAAGAAGGAAGAGATAATGTTCGGATTGGAGATAGATGATTGATGGATAAGGAACGAAAACACTTCAAGAAAGGATGGAGAGCAGCATTAGACCATTTCGCACATATATAAGACGAGATAGCATGTTTAGACTTCTGGAGATGAGATGAGATGAGATAAGATAATATAAGACGAAATACACATACA
The DNA here is from genome assembly GCA_025890175.1 of Ciborinia camelliae. Lineage (NCBI taxonomy): Eukaryota > Fungi > Ascomycota > Leotiomycetes > Helotiales > Sclerotiniaceae > Ciborinia > Ciborinia camelliae. The sequence goes on from JANPYM010000013.1 coordinate 1,041,818, forward strand.
TGAAGTACCTAGTGCAGGGCTGTAATTGATTGTGCATTTTTAGAAAGGACAGCATAGATAGACAACTCTACTCATTGGCAAGTCAAGAGATAACCTAGTCAATACCTAGTTGTATGGCATCTATATCACATGATTATCCCGATAATTGCTAAACTTCCAGCCTAAAAGACCAAGATTCCTGCAATGATTCATGTTATTCCGTCCGAAAGCATCGCATCTCACATAATCGCAATCCATTTCCTATCCACCCTAAAACGTCAATCCACCCAACATCAAACCTCCACCCAGCCCCATTGCTAACGGAAGCCCTGCCCCTCCACCACATCTACCACCATAGCCCGGTCTACTATAAGGCATATTCGGCCTCCCATACATCGAATTCATCCCCCCATACCCATACGGACTCATACCAAATGGGCCCTGCATCCCGGGCATAAACGGATTATATCCATATCCGCCGGCCGGATACACAGGCTGCCCAGCTCTACTCATGCCCGAACTGTAAGCCGCTGGTGGCGGCTCAATATAAACATCCTTCCCATTTCGATCCTTGCCGATGAGTTGAGGTTCGCCTGTTCGCGCAGCTTTGCTCATGGCGTTGCGAATAGCTTGATGACGTCGATATGCAGCTCGTTCTTCTTCTTCGCGTTGACGACGACGGGCTTCTCGTTCGGGGTGTGTGGAATTGGTGATTTTATCCTTCATTTTGCGACCTAGTTTGTGGATTCCAGTTGGGTTGTCATCGGTGTTGGTATTTGTATTTTGAGCAGGGCGTTTTGGGAGAGCAGCGGAATCATCGTCGGTGGTTTCGGCTTCGAGGTCGGAGTCGCTGGAGACGTGGTGGATCTTTTCGATTTGTTGACGCTCGATGGGGGTTAGAGAACTCATGTATTGGTCATCATCGTAGGGATGGTGCCAGATGGAGCGAGGGGGGTGTTTGGTAGTATCGACGAAAAATTGGTGGTTTAGTTCTTGGTCGTATTGGCGGACCCAGCCGTCGGGGAGAGAGCGAGCTTCATCTTCCATTGAACGACGATTTTGAGGTGGGATGCCATTTCTAGCTCTATGTGTAGAGTTGTTGGAGATGGCACTCTCTGAGTATGGTGGTGGTGGCTCTGATGTTGACATGACGTTGTGATGCGATGTGATATGATGAATGTGTAGTGTAGAGTATGATGTTTCCAGTACTTTCAATTAATTGATTACAATAACTATTGATAGATTCTTATAAACTTAAAGGTTTTATGCTTGAGATTGAGTTGATTATTGGTATAGGTAATATGGATGGAATTGTGAATAGCTGTTAATTCTTTCCAGACATCAATGATTGAGCTTGGCTCTTGAGCCTCTTGAGCCGGTGATGGGGGCAAAAATGACGTCAACAGCAACTGGCTCCAATTCTCCATTTCGCACCACTTGGATTCAATGTTCTTTGTCAAAACCGCTCGCACTGTCGCACTGTTTCACTGTCGGACTGTCGGACTGCCGCACTTGCTCGCCATGGTCATTGCAACAGTAGAACGTAAAGTGGCTTATGTTTGCTCTGGATCCATCAACAATAATTCCATAAAGACCATTGAAAGTTGGCATAGCCGTAACATTGTGGCAGTGCAACATATGTAGAAATAACAAGGAAAACAATGGCGATGACTCGGAAGTAGAAGGAAAATGAAGGGGCTTGATTTTTGACATGTTTACTTTGATAGTAGAGTAGCCGAGATTACTCAGTATACAAGGAGAGACAATCGCCGAAGCTCTCGCAAAGATAAGGTTCATAATACTTGAGTACCTATAACCAACCCATTTCCGTGCACGTTTACAAACCTCCTTCTTTCGTTGGTCGGTTAAATCTGTTGTAAAACACTACATTGAAGATGCTGACACTCCCGAGGTCCTGAGAGTTTCGAGTCTGCTGACGCAATAGCAGGGGATTTTCTTTTCTTTTCTCAATCACGTGATGTGTTTCCGAAGTTCAAATTGACGTTGGAAAGCCTGGGTCAATGAAATAGAAAGATTTGTGGAGATGATGCCCAAGTGAGGTTTTGAATGAATACCCAATGAATATAGAGGCAGGATTACGGAGTAGGTGTCATGTGCACGCATTGGAGATCATCTAATATAATATGTGATATAATACCTATCAAACTTAAACGGCCCGGCTTCGAAAATGGTTGGTGAAGGTACGTACTTCTGCGTACCCATTATGCATTCATTCGGACATGCCAGTTGTTTTCAGAAGAGGAAATTGGCCGCGGCCTGGGAGGTAAATTAGAGAGATTAGACAGATGATAGGTAAAGTATTGACCAATTTGGTCCGCTGTTGTATTCAATTGATCCCCTTTCAGGTGAATCCAAAAACCCCGCCCTGCCTTTCATGCTATTCTAGTCATAATTCGTCCCAAATTCAAACCGCTATGAAAACAATCAAACCGCTGTGCTATGAAAACAAGAGAGAAGATTCTGTCTAAAAGAAAACACGTGGAATCGCCATACACATTGGACGCCATGCCAAACATTGAGTGGACTTTTCCCCAAAAAAGAAAAAAAAAAAGAAAAAGAAACCCATCATTGTAACCCTCCCGGCCCCACCCCGTTCATAACGCCATGAAATGTAAAATTGAGACTCTATTTAATCTAGGTCACCAATCTGCAAAACACCTATAAGCTCAAGATCATCCATAACTGCCAGAATGGTGTCGTCGGAGTGTGTGAAGCCAGTTTCTGAGCGAAGTTTTCTGTATTTTCCTCTTGCTGTGTCAACCTCAGTCTCGGCTGAAATAGTGATCCATTTCGTTTCTGGTATCATCAACCCGTTAATAGTGGCCGCTGGTAAATCCATGTCGGACTTTCTGAGCCGCTTGATGCAACGAGGTGGTACAACGATATTTGTCCCACGTCTGACCCATCCTGAGTCTGAACCGTAGGCTGAGATGAGAACATGAGCTCCTGTGTTTGGTCCATCGCCAAGATCTGGCATGTCTGCCAGACAAATTGCAAGATCGGACATCTTTTGAGGTGCCTTGAATGCGGCACCAATTGCACCACCGGGATGGTTTTTGGAGAAGACAGAGACGAGACTTGGATGGAGCTCTTCGGCGGTAACGATAGCGAGAGCATCTCCCACGGCCATCGCCATGGTAGTAGATGTTGTTGGAGCGGAAACACCAAATGATAATGTTTCCGGTTCATAAGTTGGGGCTGGCAATAAAATCGTATTTGGTCGTCGTCTAACAATTTCGCAAGTGGATCGATGGGCATGGCCAGTCATGACGATCATCGGGAGGGACGGATCGAGGTGGGGAAGAAGGTCAAGTAATTCTTGGGTTTTGCCCGAGAAAGTTATGAGGAGAATGGTATCATATTTTGTGACAGCTCCGACATCTCCGTGCAAAGCTTCTCCTGGGTGAAGATAGGTTGCTTGTATACTGAGACTGCGCATTGTTGCAACGAGTTTCTGGGCGATGTATCCACTCTTTCCTACACCACAAATGACAAGCTTTCCCCTCTCTCCATGGGATCTTTTGATAGCCTCCACGGCATGATTGAAGCCATCTCTCGCAGCTGGATCTGTGTCGTACAGCATAGTTAAGGATGATAGAGATGTGGCTTCTGTACCAAGAACATGAACTGCTCTTGATAATCGTTGACTAAAGGGCGGGCATCCTTTCAGTGTCTCGGGGGGAGTCAACGGCATCAAGCCATCCAAGCGTTCGTCGCATGGTGTGGCTGGAGTTGGCGGTGATGGTGGAGGAAGGCAGGCATGAGGTGCATAATTGGTAAGGTAAACCTCACTATTTTTGACGGGGTGATCGTAAGCCATTGTTGATATGTGAAAAAAAAGTATGAAGTTGAATAAATAGCGCGTGATGGTTTGATATTAAGCTTGTAGAGCCTTTTGATGTGAAGTAGACGTTTAACAGATCCGCTACTTTGAATAAGGGTTTGATCTTCTTGAATAAATGAAGTATTCGAGATATCTTGAGTAAAATGTTAGCCAAAGCCAAAACATGTGAGTATGGAGAGTTCAATAACTTTTACCTTTCCAAAATCTTTGGTGTTTCTTATATTCTAGAATGATACCAGGTACTGTGGTAATTGTACTAAGTCTAGCGGGTTGGAGGCTGGAACGCAATAAGAATTAAGAGTAGGACCTCTCTGATGATACGCTCCACGTAATGAATGACCTTAGAAGTTTCTGTGCTTCATATAGAACGAAAATTGAATCGACGTTTACGGATCATCATTCTGAAAGGATTGTAGACAGGTGCCGCAAGGAAATTGCATATAATAAGAGATGGACAAGGTTTGTGTATCGGTGGAACCGGGAGGAAGAGAAGAGGGGGGTGGAATACCTTTTATGATAAAGAATTACAGGGGGAAGATGGGGGGGTTCGAGTGAAAGCACTGAGAACCATCGCTTAGAAATGCTTTGATGGGGGTATTAAATTATGATAGATCCAGTGGAATTTGATAAACTCGATCGATGAATAGGTCAGAAGAGATCAGAATACGATTTCACAGATAGAAATCGATGACAGTGAAGTTTAAATTGGTCCAAATTAGGTTTGAAAAGGATATTACCCGTCCCCGCGTGCTGTCTAGACGGGCTCTAGCTAGATGTAGAATAATAGAATTACCTACCTAGGTATGGATAGAATTATAGAATTGTACTCCGTAGAAGCTAGAAAAGACATAAGAGGGAGGGAGGGATGAAAGGGATGGCATCTAGGTACTACTAGGTAGGTAGGTAGGTACCTAGATAAGGGAGCTAAAGGAAGCCGATCATTGTTTAAAGACTGTTTAAAGACTGTTAGACTTTTTTAAGTACCGCAATAATATGGATGTCATTCATGTATGCTATTGTTAGGTAGGGTCACTGGAGATCCGTGTCCCAACCAAAGGTTTGGTATGATCTTGGTATGATCGACTTTTAACCTAATTACTAGGTACCTAGGTAGATAATAAGCTTGCTTTAACCACGATGGGATGATATTTGATTATTATGTCGATTGGATGGATGGGATGGATTGGATTTCTTATTCACTACCTAGGTAGGTAGTATAGTAGGTATTGATAGATCAATATCAATCCAAGCCGGAGGTTATTATTATCATGATCATTATCCTCATCCTCATCCTCATCATTATCAGAATCAGAATGATTAGATTAGATAAAAAGCTTTAATCTTACCTATACTCCGTAGATACCTAGGTAGGTAGTAAGTAGTACCTCCATCTTTCGCATTATTCGCTTTTGGAAATTGCACTATTACAATTTACAGCACGCAATTTTCAATCCTTGAATCCTGCTCACCTGTGGGACTCGGGACCCTCAAAGCTCCGTTTTCTTTGTCCACTGTCATTGGGCACTATTCCAAGGTAAGGTTGTATTCAACCGATGTTCAGGAACCCAGTCATCTCAACATGACATCGATATCTTGGACTTCATTTGTTGGAAGTGAATTACAGTATTGGGAAAAGAAGAAAAAGAAAAGAAAAAAAGGGTCCTTCCGTCCGTTAGTCAGACAGAAGTCAGACAGACAGTAGTCAGTCATCACTGGAGAGTCATGATCATTGATGATGAAGATAATAAAGGTTGATTTTTAATCTTTGAAGTGTCCACTGTACTGTACCTACCTATGTACACCACCTACTTGAGTATTAGCTCCGGTAATAAATACCTAGATAAATCGAATGCATAATGCATAACCTTTATGATAGGTAATAATAATGGATTTTGTGCTTTCGTACCTCATAAAAAAAAGTACGTAGTCTGGGGTTTGACGTACAGGGCGTTTTTCACACCTGCATTATTACAGTAGGTATCTTATCTCTCTTTCACTCTTTCACGTATGGTATAATAAATAACCTCATAGTTATACGAATACGAAATCTTATACTTGGGCATGCAGAATATAAAATGCTATACTGCTAGGTATCATGCTATCAATATGACAATGAGAGATGGATTTCTCTGGAGATCGATATTTCTCAATTGGATCCATGTAGGCTTTACAATGCAGTCCATATCCAGAAGAGTCCATATCCAGAAGGAGGGCAGATTGTTGTTTGTAGGTAGTGAAAGAGTCTTGCATTTGCATTTGCATTTGCATAGTGCTGATTTCTTGGCCATCTCGGATCTCGAGATCCTTGAGTGACACGACTTGCCGCCCAGTGGTTTTGCTTTGCTTTGCATTGCTTTCCTCTCCTCTCCTTTCCTTTCCTTTCCTTCGGATGAATACATACATACCTATGCATGGATATCTGAGATGCCCAGTTTGGGAGTTCTGACTCCTGCGGTCCTGACAGCGATATCAAGTCGTTGCTACTCGGTAGCATTGGATGAATACGTACGTATGCTATTCGGGAGATGCATCTTTTGATTCTGTCAGACTTGTCAGCTCAACGTTGTATGGAATCGGCTGAGCTTGCTGTTATTGAGTATTGTACCAAGACAGAAACTTTAACCTTGAGGATGAACCAAAGATCGATCATAAAATTTCATGCGGACTGATGCCTACAGTACAGTGAAACTTTGGCATCAACTTCGTGCTTGAGTTGAATCTGTACCCAAACCAGAGATTGTACTGTACCTACCTACCTCCAGCTATGTAAGATTGCCTATCCATATCCACTTTCTCTTTTTTTTTCCTCTCCGAGGTATCGCAACATGAATCCCTTATCTTTTCGGTTACTCGTAAACCCCTCCCCCAAAGTTCCGAAGCAGTCCTTTTCTTCTCTTCTCACAACTTCACAACACAAATGTTTTGAGATTCTCGTCATTCAAACTTCATTCGATTTGTTGGAACCCATTTATGGGGTAGAGAAGTTTCGTAATCGCCAAGATTCCAAGATGCACAAGCTACCTTGCCAGCCGACATTCGAGTTTTCTATCCATTTGAAAAATTGAAGTTTGATGATAACCTAAGATAAGTTCGAATTTGATGACAAGGCAAGATAGCAGATCCAAAATTACCATACCCGAGCCTAGATGGTGCGTGATGATCACAAGGAAGTTTGGGAACCGCCAACGTGACAGCCTACCCCAGAGTGGTAACCCGAAGCTACAAATACAAGTTACATCATGTGACTCTGTGACTAGATCATATGATCATAAGTCCCGTGATCTGTTGGAAAAGATATTGAGTTTGAATGTTAGCGTGTGTGTCGCAGCTTTCTGCTCTCCAAAAGATGCAAACACTTCAATCGCCTGGCGCCCGGTGGATGGTGACGGGATGATATCAATGGATGATTCTGCAGGCTGGATTATTCGGGTCTTGAGAAAGCTTGAGAGCCAAGAATCTCGAGAATTGGATGACGTGGTAGAACTGGTGGCACCTAGGTAAATGTAGATTTGAAGTATTTTAGGTATATAGAACAATTGATAGAGTCCATGTTCATATCCATGGATGTTACGACCTCCCTAGTTGTTATCAGGTACGAAAAATACAAAGCTGCAGAAATATGACTCCAATGGTTGATGTTGATGTTGATGTTACTGTTGATGTTACTGTATGCTTTATGAATCAAATATAAGAATCAATTGGTTCTTCGGAAATCACAAATAAAGTCATTGAGATTGAGATGACGAAAATGTATCTCGAAGACCATACATAGACAAGTACCTACGTAGATTCTTATCAGTAATTTGGTGTTGGTCAATATTGCTCAGGTGGTGCTCATTATTATTAATCCCTTCATGTTCTCGTCTGTCTCTGAAAGCAGCGACGTTGTCATCCTTCCGAGAATTATTTACACCAGTACACCAGACAAAAAGACTTCTCAATTGATCAATATTCATCATTCTCGGTGACTGAAATAATAACGTTACGATATTACTACTGAAGTTTACTTAATCTGTAAGTCATGCCTCCATATCAATATCATTGTCAATACCTATATCAATACCTATCTATATCCCAAATTCTTCATTCCTTCCCCGCATTTACATTTCCCCCGCGTGGATGATAGACTGTCAGCCAGTCGCGGATCGTTTTGAATGTTGCATATACCTACACATCGACTTGGCGAAATTCCCGCATTTGGTTGATCTCCTGATTACCTACTTAGGTATCTCTCTTCGCAGCAGCAATTGATGCCATTTTTGACTATCAAAAATTGACAATTTCAAACAGATCAATTGACAGAACAACAGCTCCTTGATTACGAGTATTGATCATCACACCCATCGAAATATTTACGAACCATTCTTCAAGGTGAGCAATATTTCCAAAAATACTCTTAAACCTTGGAAGATGTAACTCTTTCTAACCCTTACATAGTCTCCCCTCATCTCAATTTCAAAGAATCCAACCAGTGAGTAGTACCTTTCTGCTCAACCCAGGACACACTTGCGACCAAACAACCGCCACCCAAGCCTCCATCTCTCTACTGGCAGACATCTGAATGTTGAATTTAAAGCTGAAGATCGGATCGGCACATTTCGATGTTCGCGCGACGTGACTTTTCAATGTTGAGATTTGATTGGAACCCACAAACACTGGATATTGAGCTTTTGGCTAATTGTTTGACTTGCAGTAATCGATCGAAATGGCAACTATCCAGATCCGCGAAGCTACACAACAACTTGTTAAGAGAAAGAACTGGGCAGCTCGCGAGCCTGGTGTCATTGTTGTCTTCTGCGTCGTATTCATCGTTGCAGCTGGACTTATCGGCCTCCAGCTGTCTCGCTGGATTGCTCGCCGTAGAGAAAGACAAGCTGCAAAGCGTTCCACTGTCTGATCAAGCAGTCATGTAAATATGAAAGGTGTTATAAAATATATGGATTCCGACATCTCTAGGGGTGTCCAATGCCAACCTCGAACTTCAATGTACAAAGGGCTCGGATCTCGAATGAACCTGGGGAGGCAACGTTTAATCTGGAGAGTTTCATTGTGTTGAAGGTGCTGAGAGCGAGCACTTAATTTCTCAGTCCAGTTCGTTCCAGACTTCAAACATGAGGTCCAAATACTCGCTCTAATTAATGGACATCATACAACGTCACCTTTTCGCCGACTTTGATTCTTTCTGATATATGATTTGTGAATGTTCGCAGCGAAATCATATTGTGAGAAATGGCTCTTGCCCAATTTCTTGAGAACACTCGATACATTGTTTGATAGGAGGTCAAAAATTCTTGTTTGTCGTTAGGATAAAGGCAAAAAAATGGAGACGAGGACCCTGCACAACATTTTGGTAATCCAATTATTTCCAATAGTGTGTCTCGATTGAAGACCCACAGGAAACGGCGAAGTTCTTGGATTTATTGGATTTTCAAGGTTATTTAAATCATCAAATGCCATTCACCAGTGTGGGCAAGAAACATTCTTTCTGAGGTACATAATCAAGAGCCTCATCCAGCACTGGCAGCTTGAATGACATCTCAGCTAAGATTATATTCCAAATCATTCATGGCAATCAATTACGTCTGTCAGTATTTTTCTATCAAGAAGATCATACAGACCAAGCGTTCCCCCTAGTGGAGATATTTGCTTTGAAGGGCACATCCGTGAATGCCACCTATCTGCAAATTGATTAGTCTCCTAAATATTGACGATCAATAGTCATAAGATCTTACCATTTCGATTCAAATCTTCGTCCCCCAGACCAGTCTGATTAAAATGCATTTGGGTTGTGGTGCCTATATTACTATCGAAGGAATCCGGTTTCTTTTTCTTTTCCCCTTGATACCATTAATTCTATGTCTCGCCTTGCAATCATGTTTAAGCTTTCCGTCGTCGTTGTAGCAGCTGTCTTGAGCTTCACCGAAGCTAAGATCTGCACCGATATTACTGTTCCAATCTCCATCAATGCTAGAAATGGCAATTTCAATATTCCACCTCTTACCGATGCTATTGCTGTCACGAAGTTTGCCCAAGATTTCCTAAGAAATGGGCAAAATTATAGCGCTTCTACATTATCTGGCTTCACAACCGTAACTGGCCAATATAAAATTGCTGCGACTGTTTGTGTACCAAACACGTCGGGTGAAAGCTCTGGTTCTTGGCAATTCCTTACTCATGGAATCGGCTACGATCGATCGTAAGTACACGAAGACACTGGTAAACGTAACTACTCATGATTTACATAGGTACTGGGATTTGCCCTTCAATAATCACAATTACTCATACGTGGATGTTGCCGTGGACCAGTATGGCTATAGCACCTTAGCCATTGATCGCCTTGGGATAGGTGAATCCTCAAAGGCTGACCCAACATCAGTTATTCAAGCTCCTGCTGAGCTTTCAGCAATTGTAGAAGTGACAAAATTACTTCGCGCAGGCACTTTATCTGGCGTTGAGATCTCAAAACCTAGTAAAGTCGTCCACGTCGGTCATTCTTTTGGCTCAATCCTATCATATGAACTCGCTTCAGCATACCCAAATATCACAGATGGGCTTATTCTCCAAGGCTTTTCTATTGACGGGTCAACCCTGTATCAAACCATTGCAGGATTCAATATTCAATCAGCATCCGTCAATCAACCTTACAAATTCGGCGCGCCATCTGTTGCCTCCATGTTCGGTTCAATATCTTCTCAATGTCAGAGCGCATTCAGCAAAATAGGATCTTTCTATACCGCTGGCTCTAACCACGATACTGGCAGTATCTACGCACAAAATCTTCCCAACGGCTATCTCACATGGGCTAACCTTGGGGCTAACCAATTTTCCTTCCTCGCACCACCATACTACGATCCCGCGATTGGAGAATACGCAGAACAGACCAAAGAACCGTTTACAACTGGTGAGCTTTTGACTTTGGGTGCACAGCCATCTTCAGCACCGAATTTTACGGGACCGGTATTGGTGTTGACGGGGAATGAGGATGAGATTTTCTGTGGAGGGGATTGCTCCAAGACGAGCGGTGCGGCGAATATTCCTGCCAAGGCGGCAGTCATCTTTCCAAAGTCCAAGAGTTTTATTGCATATGTACAGCCGAGATGTGGTCATGCGGTCAATGTCCATTATAATTCTACGGGGGCATATAAGGTTATGAATACATTTTTGAAGGATCAAGGATTTTAGTTGGAAGGGGAAGGGAAGGGAAGGAAAAGCACACATTTTTGAGTATTGCCCACTCACTTCTTACTGTCATTTTAATAGTATCGATTAATGTTTAACTTTCTTTAAATGTTCAACTTCTTTGTATCGATACAAGCAAGCCAGTTGGATATATAATATCATTTGAATTTTCATATCTATCCAAAGTGCAAACAAACAGACCTCCCAAGTTTGTATGTCCTTATACCTTAAGGGACTTCGCGATGAGTACCTACAGCAAGAATGGCTATAGTTATCTGAAAAACTTTTATAAATCTTGCAATTATTGTATGCGCGTCTTGAGCTGCATCTTTCATGCTGTTAGTCGCTTGTTTATCTGAAAATCCAAGTGAGATAATATCAGATGTGGATGACTTTTGGAGCTCTCAATGTTTGGGTTAGAGCCCATCAATAATTGCCTGAGAACGTTCAATGTAAATACAACCTTGACGAAATTATCTTAATCGATGTGGAAATAAGCAGTTATGAATTATGATAGGTAATCTATCTCATAGGAAGTATGTATGAATAGTCATATCATTCCATCATTCTTGGTAAAACTTAGGGTTTAACCGGAACCATAACCATACCACCTTTACATGTGATCGCTGTCGCCATACCACCCCTGGTAGTCCCTTCACCTAACACCGCATCCTGTACCATAATTGTTACCCCATGATTCATAACATCATATCTTTATTCCATCAACCCCAACAAACCCCTCAGACCTTATATCTAAAGCCCTTCTCTCCCGCCGCCACCGTTCCCTCATTAATCGCCCCATCCACCGGCTCTCCCCGATCTAACTTCTTATTCAACCTAACCAACATAGTCCTCAACGTAAGTGCCGCACACATGGCCATAAAAACCATGCCACAATTAACACTCATCGCCACCACATACCTCGGTCCTGCACTACTCGGATACATGTAACTTGTATAGATACTCGACGCATTTGACATCGCATTGATGAATGCCAATGCAGTAGCTCTCTTAGCTGGTGGTCTGGGCAACGTATTTGAAATCCACGCGAGGGCTACTACGAACGCGGTGTAGACGCCGGGAACCATGAGCATCATGGAGAAATAGCGAGGTCCAGTGGCTGTGGTGCAAGCAGCGAGGATGAAGGCGAACATGGCGAAACAAAGGGGGATGGCGATGTGTAGGAATCTTTCGCCGGTTTTGTCGGCGTGCCAGGCGTTGGCCATGGCCGTTATGACGGTTAGAACATAGGGGGGAGCAGTTAGGAGGAGGGATTGGATTTTGTTGTAGTTTAAGGTTGCGACGACGGTTCTATAAGGGGGTGGGGGTGTTAATGGTTGTACTAGATAGGTAGGTTGGAAGACACTTACGGGAAGAAATTGGTAACCGAGGCAGCCGAAACGATACCAAAAAGAATAAGCATCAGAACGTATGTTTTGATATCAGCAAACGCGAGCTTCAATCCATGCATGAAGGTTTGCTGATGGCTATCAACCCAATCGTCCATTCCCACATCTTCTTCTAGACGCCAAACGGCCAATTCACGTTCCTGTTCCGTCAACCAAGCCGTGGTGCGGGGAAAATTGGGAATGATAAAGTATCCAGCCATGGCTATAACAACCGTGATGGAACCCTCAATGATGAAAAGCCACCTCCAAGCGAGGAGTCCTCTAACACCATTCATTCCCCCCGTGATTCCCGCCGCGATGAGACCAGAAAATGCTCCGCTGATCAAAGAACCCGAATAAAGGAATGCTGTGCGCAAACCGAGTTCCTTTCGAGTATACCAACACGAGAGATAGTAGAGACATCCAGGCTGGGAAGATTAGAATGTATCTCAAGATTGTGGGAAATCAGACTTACGAAGTAGGCAGCCTCGACAAAACCGAGAAAAAATCTACAAAGGAGAAGACCCACGTAGTCTTTGGTTCCGCCTGTTGCAGCTGATATCATACCCCAGATGATCATTGCAGTGGGTAGATAGACTGCAGGTTTACCGAGCTTATTCAAGAATAAATTCGATGGGATTTGCATTAGGAGGTATCCGACAAATAAAATACTGACGCAAGTCTATTGCCATTAACATTTTTTTAACCATGGATGATTGGAACCATAACCACATACCTGATATTGATCTCCAACCAACTTCAAATCTTCCTCCATTCCCGCTAATCGCGCCGCTGCAATATTATTCTATCATGAATTAATAATCGTTGAATGAATTAGATCGAGGAGCTCAGTGACAAACCCTATCCAGATAATTCATGATATACATTAGAATTACTACAGGAAACAATCTAAGATCGATTTTCCTCTTTAATTTAAATTCCAGGTCAAGACGATCCTCGGGAGACAAGGCAGCGATCCATTCTGGAGGTTGAAGAACCCTGTGACCGGGTTTAATTCCAGCGGCAGATGCTGTCGAACTTTCCTTATTGCCATCTTCTATGTGATCCAACTGTAACTTGCCATCCAATGCCATCTTTATAATGACTTGAGAGCTTTGCTGGTTATTATGGCGTTGGAACAAAGTTGGGAGGTTTGTTTTGCTTTCGTCGAAGCTGTCTATGTGCTTCTTTTACACTGAGGATGATTTAAATCTGGTACCAATGTGGGCGTTGCAGTGAATGTTCGAGGCCAAGATAGCGGCATTTATATGACATACATAAGTAGGTTCAAATTAAAAGCTTGGTGTATTTATCGAAAAAGAATGGAGGAGAATTACTTTTTACTGGGAGGGAGAGGTGTTTTATAAATGATCACAAGGTAAGATAGAATAATCATCTAATGATCTTGGTATCTAGTCGCCACGCCCATGGTAGTAATGGTTACCTATTACCTACAGGTAGGTAGGTACCTATCAATCATAATCATTGCCCAGGTATCATGAGGTGTCACTCGGTCTTTCGCAGGAGCCATTGGTTGACTGGGGGCGGGGAGAGCGATGGGGATGGGGATGGGGGTGGGGGTGAGGGGTGAAAGTGCGGGTGAGAGTCCGGGGGATATATATTGATCCATATATTGATTTCAATGTTACTGGGGAAAACTAGCCCCGAATTCATCAAGTTGAATCCACAATTTATCCAAATTCTGTGATACGTACATACATGACTTATTAACTTCCTTCAGAGTAAATCCGGAGGGTAACGTTTCTGTCTAATCCGTCTAATCCGCCCTTCCGGGGTATAGACGCAAGCATGAGCCGTTAATAATAATGCAAGAATCCAAGTTTACAATTGTAGGTACACGTGGCCCAATTGAATGATTCCCCTAGCCTGCCAAACCAAAATATTGGACTCTTAAAACGTGCAACTCCCCCGAGTCAATAATGCAGACCAGTGGATATCATCATACAAGCGAAGTTTTGCCGGTATCGATGTCAATTAGCAGCGGCTTCATTGGTTCGAACGTTATGCAAGAAGCGGGATTCTAGTTTTGGTATGCCCGATACATCCGTCAAAATACTCTCTGCTAGTTCGTGAATACCTAGGCAACGGGAGTGATGGGCGGAAAGCTTGGGTGTCTGGGAAGTGTATCTAGATACACCAATACCCCGTTAGAGAGGGGAGCGAAAAAGTCTTTCGTATAGATAGTTTCGCATTGGTTCCTTCCTCATCTCCTCAGCTAGCAAAGAAATGCGTGAGTTCAGGGAGAACCTTTAATATTGGCAAGGGATATTAAAGTTTTGATTGCGGTTTGAAGAGATTCTGGAGTCCTTCCCTAATCGTGGAGTTCATGCCTTGTGCTGCTGGCCGACCAGAGTCTCTGTCAACAAAAACGTGGATAATTTCGCCGACTGACTTGACCTCTTCAACCCCCCTTTCAAACAAAGCGATCTCGTAAGTGACACTGCTTTTTCCAAGCTTGTTGACGCGTAAAGCTAGATCAGCGACAGCTGGAAAAGCAATCGAGCCAAAGAAATCACCATGTGAGTGTACGACAAGGCCATATTGGGATGAGGTGGGGGGATGTAGACCGCAATGCTCGATGAGATATGAGTTCACGATTGAATCGTACCTTTTTTGATTCTCAGTCATATACTACATTCAAACGGATTTAACTAAACTTACAGAAAGTTGTAGATGCTATTATTCATATGATCGTACATGTCATTGTCAGACCTCCAGACTTACTGTCAGCTCACTGCGATTTGTGCTGGAATATGAAGATATCATACCATCGTGTTCTGTACTCCAGAACATAACCATAATCCTCTCTTCTTCGTTTCTTAAGCTCTCCATGAGACATGACAGTTAGTTCTTGTGATAAGATAAGATCTCACGATGAAGCTGCGCAGATATGAAAGGGAGTGAACAAGATGAGAAAAGATTTAGATGGGAAGTGGTTTGGGCGTGGAGATCTGTTTTCAGCCGAGGTATATTTTGTTTCTCATTAACCCAAGTCTAAAGCTTAATGTTTGATAATATTGGAGACAATTAGTATTATCAATCAGTTCAGTAGCAAAAAAGGTTTGATGGTTTGATGTAATAATCTCAAGTCTCTCAATGCGAGCTCACATTTTTCTACATTATTGGTGTGCTCACCGGGGCCTCCATCACTTTTCATCAAAAAAAGAAGTTTGACCTTATACACCGCCCAGCCGACCTCTGGCAGAACATATGTTCTGCCATGAAAGCGGTCTAGAAATATTCCCACTAACCTTACTCCCAAACTTTACTCCCAAACTTTTTGGTTTGGATGACTCCCGAGCTCAACCGATTTGTAAATCACATCGCAGTTTTATTAATTATTGTTTCCATTATCTTCCAAAATAATATTGAATCCTACTCAGTGGCTCCTTCACCTCGTATTATTGCGCTTTTGGCCCGCCGAGCTGGAATGCTGAATCCTACCATGGCGCTCGTCGAAACTTCTGCTGGATTACCCCCCGTGGAGGAGAAGAAACCTTTCGAAGAACCCCCCGCAGTCGTGATTACTCCAGCCGATCCATGGCCGCGACCATATTATTTAGATAATGGTTTGCGCAGAGTTGCACCATACCATTTCACCTACAATACGTATTGTAAACAAAGATGGAGGGGAAGAGAAATACTAGATATATTTTCAAGCGAATTTCGAGATAGGCCATTGGAATACTACGTACGTTCAGGATGATTCAAATCAATACAATGCTCTGCTTACAGGCCTAGAAAGATGCCATGGAACGCGGAGCCATTGTTGTGAATGGCAAGCCCGTCGATTCAACCTCACAAATTATCAAGAATGGAGACGTTATATCACATACCCTACATCGACACGAACCTCCTGTAACAGCTCTACCAATATCAATCGTACATGAAGATGAAGATATCATTGTCATAAACAAACCCTCCGGCGTCCCGGTTCACCCTGCTGGTCGGTACAATTACAATTCCGTAGTTGAAATTATGAGGGCTGAGCGCGGTCATGGCTGGAATCCACTACCGTGTAATAGATTGGATAGATTAACCAGTGGTATTATGTTCATTGGAAAGCACGCCAAGGCTGCAGAAGCACTTAGTTTACAAATATCAGGGCGCACTGTTAGAAAGGAATATATAGCACGAGTAAAAGGCAAATTTCCGGATGGGGAAGTGGTTTGCAATGAGCCAATCCTGCAGATATCGCCAAAATTGGGGCTGAATCGTGTGAGGGCAAATGGTAAAGCTGCCCGCACAGTATTTAAGCGCCTAGCATATTATCCACCAGAAACCCTTCCAGGATACGTTGAGAGTAGCCCCGAGCCAACGGAACTAGACGAGTCGAGACTATCAATGAGAAAGGAGGGCTACTCGGTCGTTAGATGCCTTCCAGTTACCGGACGTACACATCAACTTAGGGTTCATCTACAATATCTAGGTCATCCTATTGGCAATGATCCTATATATTGCAATCAGCGCGTATGGGGGACGAGACTTGGGGCAAATGATCCCGATGGAATTCAAGATACGGATGAAGATATTATCACTCGTCTTTCGAGGATGGGCAAGTCCGAAGTTGCTGATGCTGTAGCATACCATGACGAGATGGTAGACGAATACAACAAGAAGAAAGCCGAGAAGATGTCGGGAGAGCTGTGTGAAGTATGCCAAACCCCATTATATACCGATCCTGGTGAGCAAGAATTATCTTTGTGGCTTCACAGTCTTCGCTATGAAGATGCTGGAGGATCTTGGAGTTATGTGAGCCCTCTCCCAGCTTGGGCTTTACCTCCTGATGGTATTGATGGGCCAACAGAAGTTGGGGGTATGGAAGAATTGGTCGAGGCGGTGAAAGAAGATAATCCTGAGATTGCATGAGCCACAAAGTGCCTATCACCGGCCTTTGTTTGATACATTCTTTTGAATGTACTTAACTATCAAAATAAAATATCTACGGCCCACAATATACACGCCATAATGACCAACAATGGCCTTGGTTAAATCAAATTCGTTACACCATGTTGATAACAGGGTATTAGTGAGGGTAATGGGCTGTTCCTGTTGTTTGTTAATCTTCCGGGAACCTTTCCCGTAGTCAGACGGAGGATCAAAGTTGGCCCCAACGCTCACGTGCTTTGCTTAAAATACACGGATGTAGGAATGTTGATCTTCATTCGGGTAATGCCTTTGTGAAGTACCCGTACGTTAATTTGAAGCCCCTCAAGTTGTTGATTTAACTACAAGCTATGAATTCCCCATCACCGGAGAACCCAGCAATTTTCCTTAGGGCAGACCCTGTAACGCCCTTTTTCGTTCCTACCTTTATTCCCTATCTATCCGCCCCTATCCGAGACTATGCTAGCCATGCATAGAAGTACCGTACGGGAAATTGTACCCCGGACGTTGATACCCCATCAACTTCACTGAAAACTAAATCACTGTATCGTTCATTACGAAAGACTTTGTTCAATTGATAAACCATAAAGGCTGTTGTCTTTGGCTGTTGTCTTTGTGGTATTTAGAATTGCAAGCTCCTTAATAATAGTTTGATCTAACTGCTAGTGCTAGACCATTTTCACACTAGCTAAACTATCAGTTGGAAGTTGAGGTCGGTAAAGTAGGCCGGCGCGATTGAAAGGTCAATACATAGGAGATGGCATTGCATATAATCTACAATGGAAAATCAATATATCTTAGCTTTATTTGTAGCTTCCTGAATAATGATATATACTTTCAAATTTGCTTTACTAGTAGCTCAAATCTTATCAATCTTTCTTCATAATAAGCTCATACTTCAACCAAATACTTGTACTGCTGGTCAAAGTAGCTTGGGGCCAAACTCGTGCATATTGGCACTTGCCCACCAACGTATGACTACCACCTAGGTGCTAACCACCCAAACTTTCTTCGGCTTTTCTCTTCATTGACTACAGTATTCTGTACATTGAATCATCTTGGTTAAGATCGGCAACGTCTGCGTCCACAAGTTTGCTCTTCATTTTTCAAATATTTTTACAAATAGCCTTGAATGACGTCTCCGTATAGAAGATTTGCAGATCTCAGAATTTCGAAGGTCGGATTCACGGCCCTTCAAATTCGGTGAAGTTCAAATTTCTCGGGATTGGTATATTCTATTCTGTTCTGTTGAATTCTACCACCATTTGTGTGTTGACAAGTCTCATCTTGCAGCCAGCTTTCACAATGACGGAACTTGGTTCTATAGCAACGCAATTACCAACAGTTGATGCAATTTCCAGTCACAAGGGAAGCCATAGGGAAAATCTGATTTGTAGCATAGCCTGCCTTTGCAGCCATTCTGGAGCATCCGATTATGTGTCAACTAGCCCATGGCTCCAACGAACAAATGCGGTCTGATGGAGAGCGTTTAAACCATTAAGATTCGATAAATGCAACTGTCAACGAAGCCAATAAAAACCAACGAGGTATGAAGTAGCTGGACAGGTATCCGGGAACCAATGCCCCAGCCATATCTTATTGTTTTCGTTAAGCCGTCTAACATTCATAGTAATAACGAGTGCCTTTCGTCGCGGTGCAGCATCATTAACCCCTGACAAGTATGTACAGTATTTCATGGTAGTTTCTTGTGCAGTACCTTGGAGCCCGACCCAACTGGATATCTACATTCTACTATACTAAAATTCAAAATGTGTTGAATTTGTATAGCAAAGAAAAGGACCAGAGATCGCAAAGCACAGACTGTCAAGAGAGGAAAAATCAAGGTGCGGCAAACTAATTTCTGGCTCGTTTCCAGCTTAGGTTGATACATTCAACTGGGGCTTCCGACCACTGCAGCTTATTGCAAGAGTTTATTAACAAGATATGTAGGAGAAAGGCATCGAGCTCGAAGAAGTGCGCAGGCGAAAAGAGACATTTAGATGGGGGAGTAAGACAATTGAACAAATGTGTAGCGCAACTGACGGCCGATAGTTGATTATGTATGCTTTTCACCCCGATTTCTCTTAGCTTTTACGAATGTAGTTTCTGCTCGAGTTTATGGTCTTTTTGCAAGGTATCCATCCACCAGTGCCAAAAAATCTCGGACATCGACGTTCATTTAAAGAACTTTTGGCAATAGCAATCCAGCCAAGTTGTATCGTATAGGTGCCAATTGGGTGTCTAGGGGTTTGGTCATCCTGAAACCTTTGATTATCTACAATGAGTGGCCATTTTACAATGCTAACCACATGCACAAAAGGCCCTGATCGACCTCCTGTGAGAAGTTTTCTGCATGATACAAACATGTTTACTCCATCAGACGAGATGTTCGTCGAGGAACTTCCATATCTAGACCCGTCATAACACGAGCTTTGAGAAATTCAACCGCTACTAACAGGGGCCCTCATTCAGCATGGCATCTGGGCCTCTTGATGTTGATGGAGCTGTATAAGTACTCGGGGCGGCTTCTCCGGGTGCATTAAATAGGACTGGCCTCTTGTCGTACTTGCAGCGAATCTCGCCCGTGAATTTCAATGGTAGATTGCTTCCGTTCCCTTTTAAATACCGTCGTTTTCTTTGATTCCGAACCTCTATCAATTTTCGAAATGATGATAACATGCAGCAGGAAACTGGGCTCAACGATCTGTTTCATCAAAATCCGTTCGGTGTCAAAACCTAGCTACTATTCCCAGGCAGCCGCAGCAGCAACCACGATTACCACCGATTCTCAGCACACCGATCATATCGAGTAAACCAGGGGTAACACAGCCCTTGCGGTCATTTGAAGCGGATCGCGGAATATCTTTTTTGAGTCCGCCGCCCCCCTTTGGTCAAGATCTTGGGAGTACGAGAAGCAGGCTTACAGCGACCCGAGGATGCAGCAATAAGAATATTCATGGATCATAGGTAGGGCATTATTAGAACATAAGGTTAAATGGAAAATACCCAAGGTAGCTAAGCTACGTATGTGCCATAATAACCTTGGGAAAAATTACAGTGGGTTTGATCTATTAGATATTGAAGATCGAAGGTATATGAGGGATTCTAATAGAGATACATTGTTATTCCCTGATCTGCATGTCACTTTAATAACTGAAGTACTTGTGGCTGGTGTGTATTGAGACGATATATCACGTGATGACGCGACGCGAAGACCCCGCTTGAATGAACCAGACATTCACTCTCGGATGACAGTGTTCCCAACAGAATGGACGTATAAGATACCCAAGGTATCTGGAGAGACATCATGATAAAATAATTGAAAAAAAGAGATACCAACTTCCATATTCAACGATAGGTTAATCGAAGCTCCGACACAAACTTAACCTTAATTAATTCGACGCGTGAACAACCTCTCTCTCTCTCTCTCTCCACTTCACGAATGGATTATGAATGAAATTTATTCTATCAATAATTTAAATATTCAATTTCGAATGATCTTCTTCAAAGGATTCATTGATAGACGATATATTGCGAAACGTTTAGGTATTAATTGGAACATTTGGATCTCCAGATTGCATTTCCAACAAAGTCCTGTCTGTCATGTCTCCCACTCCGCGTTCTGAGGATGAAGTTACCACGGAAGGTGAAGAGTTTGACGATAGGCCTGATAAAATCAAGGCTTTACTTGCAGATGGTGGGCTAATCAGAAGCGCTCACAATATTTGTACTGACCATGCCCTAGAAGTTGTTTCGATTTCCAACAACGACGATGACACCGGATCCGAATCGAAAGCCTCCAATGTTGGCAACAAGTGCAAACGTAAGGCTGTCGAGCAAGTGGAATGGTCGGACGATGATGAAGAGGAAAATCCTTACGAGAAGTTTAAGAATAGGAAATCCGAGAAACGCAAGAAGCTGAATGCCCAAAAGAAACGAATGAAGGAACGAGCAAAAGATGCGAAGGAGGCAAAGGAGAAGGGAGAAACGTCCAAGCCAAAAGATAGGATATGGGGGGAAGAATTAGATTACGAAATGGATGACGAAATTCCTGAATATCTACAAACAAGACGAAGGGAATTCGAAACGAACTACGAAAAGATGAAGATCGCTGGCCTTCAGCTCCCCCCTGATTACTCCAATATAGAATTTTCAGATGATGATCGGTTGGCGGAGCTCGAAGAACGACCGGATTTCCCAAGTACTGTGGAGCCATCAAGACCCTATGCCGATATAGACATGGAATTATCCAAAGGCCTTATACCTGCATCTATCGCACAGTATCTTCGAGATTACCAAGTTGACGGAGTCAAATTTCTCCACGAAAAGTTTGTGTACCAGAAAGGCGGTATATTAGGTGATGATATGGGCCTAGGGAAAACTGTGCAAGTGGCCGCTTTCCTTACAGTAGCGTTTGGGAAGACAGGAGACGAGCGTGATGATCAACGTATGCGAAAGATGAGATCCAACGAAGAGCGATGGTACCCTCGAGTACTCATCGTGTGTCCTGGTTCTTTGATTCAAAATTGGAAGAATGAACTGGCAAGATGGGGATGGTGGCATATCGAAAAGTTTCATGGAGGTGTGAAGGAGAAAGATTCTGTACTTCGGAGTGCGCGATCTGGTCGGGTCGAAATTGTTATTACTACATATGCAACATACAAGAATCACAAGGACGATCTAAATACTATTTCCTGGGACTGTGTTGTAGCTGATGAATGTCATCAGCTCAAGGAGCGAACATCTGCTACTACACAAGCAATGAACGAAGTAAATGCCTTGTGTCGTATTGGACTTACGGGAACTGCTATACAGAATAAATACGAAGAACTTTGGACACTCCTGAACTGGTGTTGTCCTGGAGAAGTTGGGCCATTGGCTACTTGGGTTTCGCGCATTTCAGAACCTCTACGGATTGGACAGAGCCACGACTCCACCTATCAACAAGTGAAAAACGCTCGGTCGACTGCGAGGATGTTGGTCCACAATCTTATGCCTAAATTCTTTTTCCGGAGAATGAAGACTTTGATCGCCCATCAACTTCCTAAGAAGACGGATAGATTGCTACCATGCCCGCTTACTGATCTTCAACGAGAAGCATACGAGAGGTTTATTGACAGCGATATTGTACAGCTCATCAGAAATCATGGTGAGCCTTGCGATTGTGGTAATGTTAAAAAATTAACGCGTGGGGCTTGTTGTTATTCCAAGATACCTGGGACCAATACGAAATGGCAGGCTATGGTGTTCCCTATCATGACAACCCTTCAGAAGTTATCAAACCACTTGGCTCTTCTTTTGCCTAGTGATGGGGATCCTAGAGAGAGGCAAGAACGAGACCTAGATTTTCTTCAAAAAATGTTACCTGATAGATGGCAGGAATTATACAAAGCTCGAGATTCAATTGCAAATCTGTCCAATCCCGAATTTTGTGGCAAGTGGAAAGTGTTGAAGAAGCTATTGAAACATTGGCACGAGGAAGGAGACAAGGTTTTAATCTTTTCCCATAGCGTTAAGCTATTAAAAATGCTTCAACATTTATTTCAGAGTACTAGCTACAATGTTAGTTTTCTCAGCGGCGAAATGAAGTATGAAGATCGTCAAGATACAGTGGATGATTTTAACTCTGATCCCAATCAATTCATCTTCTTAATATCCACCAAGGCTGGAGGTACGTTTATTTTCTAGTCTTCATTGAATTTTGCGCTGTATCTCTCTTTGAACTTCAACTTGCCAAATGTGGTATTACGTTATTCAAGGCGAATTTAATATTTGACTTCATATTTCAAGATTCCTGAAAATTCAACAATTTACAGTATTTGGACGTATTAAATGGGCCATCAACCCCAATGAACTCTAGGTTCTCCATATACTGACTGGCTCTATTAGGCGTCGGCTTGAATATTACCAGTGCTAATAAAGTAAGTTTCTTTCATCCACAAAGTTCGCAACTATTACTGACTTTGCAGGTTGTTATCTTCGACCCTAACTGGAACCCCAGTTATGACCTACAAGCCCAAGACCGAGCGTATAGAATAGGTCAGCTCCGGGATGTTGATTCATTCCGACTTGTTTCCGCAGGGACCATAGAAGAAGTGGTCTATGCCCGTCAAATATACAAGCAACAGCAAGCCAATATCGGATACAATGCTTCAATGGAGCGTCGATATTTCAAAGGCGTACAGAACGCAGTATCTCAAAAGGGGGAAATCTTCGGCCTCGATAACCTGCTATCTTTCCACGCTGACGAAATTCTGCTACGGGATATTGTCAATAAAACCAATGTTGCCGAGACAAGAGCAGGTGTCGCCATGGCCAGTTTTGACATACAAGCCGCTCTCGATGATGACGACAATCCTCTTCGAGCGGATGATGATGATCCTAATGGTGCGATGAGTCAACTTGCTGCCCTGATTACTGAAAACGAAGAAGATATTAAGCGCAAAAAGAAGCCCACCCCCAAATCTGACCCAATCGCTGCAATTTTAGCATCAGCAGGCGTAGAATACACACACGAAAATTCCGAAGTAGTCGGCTCGTCTAAAATAGAAGAAAGACTAAGTCGCCGCGCGGAGGAAACAGGAGGCGAGATTGGATATGGCGAGGAAGTACTCTTTGCACCCCAGGGTCAAGGGGGGAATCTAAATATGCGTTATGAGTTTCATCCACCAGAGGATGTTATGAAGAGGCAATTTTGTACGATGGCTAAAACCTTTGGGTTTGCTAGTGCTACTGAATTTGCTCTCGTAGTAGAAGGGTGGACGCAGAAACAGCGGACTGATTGTTTAGAGAGGTTTTACCTGAAAAGGAAGGAGAGGTTGGCAGAGTTGGATCAGGAGAAGTTGGAGAAGGAGATGGCAGAAAGAATGGCGAAGCTGAAGAATGAGGCACAGGTTGATATGGACGGCGAAACTGAAAGTGACGATAATGAATTGTGAAGATACCCATATTTGGAGTTTGGCGTATCAGGGGAAAAATGGGAGAATGGTCGCTCAACATTCCAAGTTGCAAGCCTCGAGTCCCACCAATATTGCTCAATACATGGCCTTTGAGTATTCAGAACAAACCTAAACATTGAATACAGTCTTCAATGCGGACTTTGAAGATGCGTTCCTCGGGCGGTCTAAAGTCATGCCAGTGGCTAAATCATGATCTGAAATTCATTATATGTTCTTATTAGCTCTAATGAAGGTCACGCACAACTTCCATGCGTCAATGCATGTGGCAAGTGGCTTAATTGTTTCAATAATTCATCGTTGATTGGCTTGATACATATCTTGACCCTCACTTTATTCTACCAACATGGCTCGAGAAATTGGCTTTGTCCTCAGCTTAACTTTCACCCCAAAATAGCTGGTAAATATAGACACAATGTATAGTTTCGGAAGAAGCGAAACGCTCCCTTCGTTCAGGCTGTGATATCCTTCTCTTGGGAAGGAATATCCAGTCCCGATGAAACTGGAGTCTCTTTCGTCCATAGTTTAATCTATCTTGGCGTATCTAGCCCAGGGAGTACCTATCCCTTCACCTAGAACTCTTTTATTATGCGATCTTCTGGGACGCTCAAAGATTGTTGTGGGGTCTCATCTGTCCATGGTTGAATAAAGTCATTATGACCTTGAAACCACCAAGAGACGCGCTGCATCTAGTCAATAAAATGTCATGAAACTGTGGTGAAGAGGTGGAAACCTACCGTTCCCATATCAAAGGCCTCCAATTTAGTACACTTTTCTGCCCATGATGCCAGATCTACCTTCAGTTTATCACTGTCTCGATTGCAGAAAAAAATGTCATACACGTAACCAGAGACCCAGTTGATTTTGAAAACTATCATTGACGGCGTGGCTTTCGTGCTGTCATATATGCAACGGTGTTCTGAGCCCAGAGTCATATGGAGTCTATCATGATACCATGCCCCGTGTTCAGGGGCGGCACACTCCCCCAGGCCTGCAGGAGGTCGATCGCTATCCATATACTGTATAACATACCAGAGCAACGGCGACCAACTCGGCGGATGAATACCATCCTGGGATTTTCAAATACTGCATCGCTCACGTATTTTACACCATACAGGCGGCATTTGTGGTGGTACGGGGTAGCAAGTTTCGTATAGAGGGGGCGGCACTTCAGTAGCCGAGATATTTCTACCACCCACAACCGCTAAATGCATGATACAATGATTAGGAGGATTTTGGTAGTATATGCCGGTAACACTTCTACCATCTTTCATGGAAAATCAGCTATAATCGTTATATCTCACAGGATCGGCATGCGGCCTGAAAGTGTATTCTCTTCCGAAAGTCGTGCGTATCTAGCAATTCGTTAAGAGAAATTAATATGATGATAACAAGACAATTACCAGAAGGCAAGGCTAAAACTCTCCAGGGAGGCTATTGCCCAGCAATGTTGGCATTAGTCGAACCCAGACGTTCAATATACGCTCAGATCGACCCAATGGGGAATGTATAAAGACTTGGGAGCGGCATCCCGAAAGATTTGGGCTAGTTGCAAAATGTGTTTCGATACCGGTTAGCTATTCTCCTTTGTCGATTGATGCTACATATCTGAAAAGTAGTAACTCGGGTAATAATTTGCTGTACAGCTATTCGGGTCTGTAAAACGAGAAAAGTTGTCGATTAGCGTCGAAAGAGGGGCCTGGATGATCTGGATAAACCCACATTACTTGCTTTATATGCGGACGATGTTTGTTTGCAATCTCATTCAAACTGAGAGTCTAAATCTATTAAGAAGTAATCTTGAAATTGGTACTGGGAAGCTTACATTAAAATAGCAGATCGGGATGCTGGTGGTGATTAATATCCTTCCATGCCAGGTGCAACCTTTTAGGGGAACAGTTCCAAGCCATCCTGATTTCCAGTTTGAGCCTCAGAATCTCATAGCACAGATACCATGAACATTGGATATAATTTGGACTTCGGTGATGGATTCTGGAATATGAATTCCAGACATGGAAGTTTAATGTATGCTCAAATTTCGGATATATTCTGTGCCATAAATCGTTTCAATGGTGGCTTCGATGTAACAACTTGGCTCGACAACCAACTCTTTTATGTGATTGTTCATCGATTCATACGCTCGCCATGATAAACGCCCTGTTTCTTTAAGAACCATCATTGAAGCATAATAAGCGACCCCGGGCTTAACTAAACTCCAGATTCGACATCGTAGCACAGGAGGAAGTTTCGAGAGAAACGAGGGTTGGTAATTCTGAGAGATTCCTGGCGCAATAAATAACAAAGTATCGGTATCTAATCGAGGATAGAGCTCTCCAATACATTCCCAAACGGGTTCCCAAGTTGGGGATATACGGAGGCTTATACCCATTCGATAGAGAACCTCGGCGCGAGTACCGCGTAGCTGCCTTTCACAACGCCCAGACAGTTCGCTACGCGGCGAATTGGGTGAGTTATAAGTCCAATAACAAGATTCATGAAAACAAGCAGCGATCCCACTAATAGGATTCCATGGTTCGGGTCCAAACTTGACAGAGATCTTTTTCGAAGGCGGCCAACTAACCAAAGACACTATCTCCTTGGACTTTTTGAACTTTGCGTGTGAATGAAATTCTGGCGTGTTTGGTCAAAGAACAAGTCGAACTCACTACTGGGTACTCGCCGCTGGCAATGAGGACCCTAATGGGAATTGCAATCTTTAGGGAAATTCTGTAGTTCTTAGCCGGGCAAACAAGATTACATATGCATAAACCCAAGGGTGGGGGGATCAGCAGGGCAATCACCAAGTAAACCATTGTGTCCAATGCGCCGAAAATTGAAAGATTGCAAATGGGAAAATATGTGTCAATGAAGCTGGGGACTGACCAGACCATATTGTCCTATTTAGCACTTTTCTGGCTGCATGTATACTCTGATACGATGGCAACAGTCACATGTGTATAACGACAAGTTGAAATCAGGAGAACCACGCCCATGGACCAGAGAGAAACCTTAACCTTGGGGTCTACAAATTGTATCAGCTTTTTAATGCAGTTGGAAATTGACATTGGGTTTGTGTAGCAGTCTAACTGTGTACGTGGTAAGCACAAAGGCTCTCTCCACTGTAGATAGCCGTGCATATTTGTAGGTATTCAGCAAAAAGCAGTGACTGGGTTAAATAAATCTCCCGAATGCTTCCCCATCGACCTTCGGTATGCAGGGTGGATTGATATCAAGGTGCGCGTGTATAAGATATTATGCACTCGTAACGCAGGGCCTGATATCTCGGGGGTAAGGGAGCGGAAGAGGGAGGATAAAAAGGTGTAAAAAGTCGGAAACAAGGCCGATCAAGGGCGAAATTTACTGTAAAAACTTCCCTTGAAATGTCCTTTAAGAGTAGGACATTGGCTTACCGCAAAACGGGACTGGTTAATTCTGGCTTCCATTGAAACTTTTATGGGCATCTTCCACTTGTAGCTCAAGACTTTTAATATAATCTCAATCATGTATGAGCCCTAGTCATACTCCAATACTTATCGCTCTCTTCTACAACCAGTTTATCCATCCCCTCCACCGGCCCAATAATCTCAATATCCTTTTGTTGTCCCTCCAAAATATCCCTCGTATGCCACTTCAGTGTAAAATTCTCTCTATTTCCGGGTCCTGTAAGACCTGCCAATTGTTCATTCGTTGCTGCGTAAATTATTCTCCCAATATGTGCCCAATATATCGTCGCTACATCATATCATGAGCTACTTGAACTTCCCGCCTCGAGATAGACAATGGTCACACACCAGAACACATAGCACAAGGCTCCCACGTACTAACCAGTGTACACCTCCATAAATATTCCTTCGTATAATGAGAATAAGCTAATCGTGCCAACGAGCTCTCAGCATGATTTACTTGATCGATGCTTTGGTGCGTAAGGAGCACAGTTTCGCTATCGGGCCCCAAAAGAACTGCTGCAAACGGACGCTTTCCTTGTGTTACAGCACGACGCTGAACCTCAAGGCATGCGGTAATGCCAGCTTCGATTTGGGAAATGGTGGGAGGTATGCGAGATGGGAAGAGGTCGGGAGCAATTGCTTGCGCGGCGGAGGATGTAAGAGCTGCTTCGTGGGACATCTTGGGTCTGGGAGTTGGTTAGTGGGAGAGGAAGGATAGCATGATATTGGAATACCTGCAACGCTATCGGACTCTTGGTTAAGTCCTTAAAATGCGTTGCAGGTATGAGGACAGAAGATTATATACGTTTGGCTGCGGTTCAATTAAGGAGGGGTTGTTCCCTCGAGCTACAAAGCTCGGCGAGCGCCGACAGAGGGGCAAGACCGTGCGTGGTCCACTGTATCTGCACTCAATCCAGTTATATCATATATAAAAGTTAAGTTCTTATCAATTCTCCTTTTTAGGACTTCAATTATTGTATCAACTCATTTGGGACATTCTAAACTATGTTGGAGTTGTATCCCGAAGATTATCGTTTTGGATGTTCCGTGTGGGCCGTAAGCAACAAGAACCTACCTACTATATCAACGTCTTTAATTTTCATTCATATTCGTAATTCGTAAATGTATGTAAATTTATCTCAAAATTCCATACGCCGTGAGTTTTCTCGCCCATATGACTCATTCAATAGCCAAGATCCATCCATTGTCTTCACGTTCATTCTTTCCATTCAAACCACCCCACATGAGGATTCCTCTGAAGTCGACATCCCTCATTGGCGAACTTGCGAACCATCCACGCGCGCCAGGTACAAGCTTCCTAACATCATCACCCTCAAAACCCTCTGAGTCGGAAACGACTATTTGACTCCAAAGACCTTCACCAGTTTCCTGTCCCAGTGCTTGCCAGGTAGCGTCCTTGAAACTTGCCGCAGTCATACCCCGAGGAGGACATTGGAATGCCCATACATCACTCCAGAACTTGCCAGCCCCATCATGACCCTGGCTACTCGGATCTTTTTCGCCAAGTAAGAGAATCAAATATTCTCTGCCCATACCTACAAAATGTCAGTTATTGTTTTATAAATAGGATAAATCGACTGCATTCCAACAGAACTAAAAGCCGAGAAATGGTAACCAAGAACTGACCAGTATTAATGGTATGCATGCCGGCCACACTCCTATGACCCGGGTGTTTCATACTCTCTTCCTCGAAGTTCAATGTTTCCCAATCTCCTTTCGGGCAGACTCCCAATTCTCCCGAACCAGATTTGTCGTTGAAGGTTTCGAGGGCCAATTCCAAAATGTCGAGATAGCCTCCCTCCTCTCCCTCACCATTGAAGCCGCCATATCGATAGATCCTCTGTTTCGAAACTGCGAGTGATGTGCCACCTCTGGGCTTTCCTGGGGCTGAAGGGAATTCCTTCCATGTACGACTTCGAACATCGAATGCCCAAAGATCGTTTGTTCTGCCAGCAACCGGACATCCTGCGTGGATGAAGAATGTTCCATGACCGCCTTGCTCATCGTCAGTCTGAGCGCCCTCTGCAATTATTCCAATCTTGGTTTCATCGATAGCCTGATCGAATTCCACACTCTTCATATTTGATGGCTCAGGCTTTTCAATAGCAACGCTTGAATGGTACGATCTTGCAGCTGGGAAAGGCGTGCCAGGAACTGGATCTAAGAACGACCATTTATCTGTCCTAGTATCATAAACCCAAACTCTGCCATTTTCTTCGAGAGGTTTCATCTCCTTGCCACCTCTGCCACCAAAGATGAAGATCCGCTCTCCAATGACTCCTGCCGTATGTCCTACTCTCTTTTCAGGAATTTCTCCACCAGTATGTGTAGACTTGGCAGGTATAGCTCGATAGTCGGCGCTTGTGACGGTGGCTGAAGGGAGGATGATGATATGCATGTCATTGTCGACGGGTTCGCGTGGGTTGATCTCACCTCCGAATATGTATGCTCGACCAGCGATGACTGAGATCGAGTGAGATGATCTTGGAAGCTGAACCCCATTAATGCGATTCCATTTTGCCTTGAGAGGATGTGTGTTCTGAAAGAGACGGTGAGTAATCTTTGCAGCCGTTGCTCCAATTTCCATCATTTTGAAGTTAGATTGGTATCAAGTTGAAGGTTAATAAGTAGATTGATAGATGTGTAAGTCAACAGTATAAACTTGGGGTTTTATAATGTTCATGCCAAGGACTTACGATATTGAAATGGATAGCAAAGTGACAATGAATGATATTCACCTGGACAAGGAAAGTGGTTCATGATTTTGGGCAATCTACGTCAGTGGAATGAGAGACGGGATGCCCAATTACCGGTAAACCTGGGAGCTCCAGCCTCAGCATATAAAGGTCCACGTGGGGTAGCTGGAGCTCTTAAGCTCTTTTAGCTCAATCGCCCCGCGAAAACTCTAATAAGTCTTGACTCAACCCTCAACCCGCAACCACCTTTTTCTAAACTTTCTAAGGAAACTTTTCTCGAATATATACTTCTACCTACTGTAGGTATTGGATTGGATTGCATTACATTGTATTGTATGGTTAAGTCTTTATTTTATATAGGTTTGGGCTCACTTTATTCCGAATTGATGTTTCAACTCTCCATCCATGCTTGAGTTAAGGCTGGGGGTGACTAATCAAGCTGATAATGGTTGAAGGGGTAAACCATCAACGTAAGGTTGTTATCTAAATTCCGTACACAACACATACTATTACTTTCTTCTTTTGGGGCAGAAGATGATCTCCAGATCTATTTTGCGAAACTCACTGCTCCGTAAAGCAGTCCCACGCTCGGCCAATACTTTCCCTCTATTCTACCAGCGACCATTGTCTGTTCCGCAATGCACAATACCAACATGGTCACATCCATCCTTTAACCTACCTCCTTCGCGCAGTTACCAACAACGCAGGCAGAAATACTACAAATTCGATCCCAATGAAGCTCGAAATGCACGCCCTCTCCTCTCCGAAGAACAGATCAAAAACTTCTCCAAACATCCGGGCCTGCACTCATTCATAGCCATAGTGGCTGTTGGGGGTGTATTGGTTTATTTCAGTAATATCGAGGAGGTGCCAGTGTCCGGAAGGAGGCGGTTCAACATATACAGCCAGCAAGACATGGAAAGGGAAGGTCAGATGATGTATCAACAGATCTTACGCCAATATGACGGGGCCATTCTACCCGACTGGGATAAGAGGACCCAGATGGTGCAAAGAGTTATGAGTCGATTAATACCTGCAAGTGGAATTAGCAACGCAAATTGGGAAGTTAATGTCATAGATTCTAAAGGTACAACGCAAAACATCAAATAACCATGTTTGCTATCTAGCTGACCCTACTCTATACAGAAATGAATGCTTTTGTGATACCTGGAGGTAAAGTGTTTGTCTTTACGGGAATACTGCCGATTGCTAAAACGGAAGATGGCCTTGCTACAGTACAATTCCCCTCACAATATTTTCATCATAGACAATTACTAACTCCCCAATCTGGCAGATTCTTGGGCATGAAATTGCCCATAATATAACCAACCATTCGGGAGAAAGCATGAGTAAAACAGCTGTATTCTATATGCCCTTGCGCATATTGTTTCGATTCCTGGACGCTACCGGATACACTGGCGGTCTAGGAGAGATACTTGGGGCTCTCGCACTTGAGTTTGGCATGAATTTACCGGCATCAAGAAACCAGGAAACAGAAGCTGATCTAATTGGATTGATGATCATGGCAAAAAGCTGTTATAATCCCCAAGCTGCTGTTGGTGTATGGGAGAGGATGCAGGCTTCCGAGAAAAATGCCCCCCCTCAATGGCTTTCAACTCATCCTTCGGTAGGTGCGTTGATACTTGGTTCAAAACAGTAGTACTGATTCATACTAGAATAACAATCGAATAACGCAGATGCAAGAATGGATGTCTCAAGCAGAGGCCGCAAGAGACGAGAGTGGATGTGCACCCACCATGTATAATTTCAATGACTTTCGGAATGCATATGGTGGGCTCTGGTCATGAGTATAATACGATGTGGGGGCACCTGGATGAGTATTTTACAGAGGACTTTCTTGACAGTCTTGGTCGTCGGGAAGTGTGGGGAGTTCAGCAGCCATTCTATAAGTGGAGATTGAAGGCAAAACAGTATTCGCTCTTCTCCATTCATTCATAGATTCATGGTAGTAAGTCATTTTTCTACTGTTTTTCATCATGTCGCGACAGAATACATCGTGAGTCGAATTATGCAACTATATCGGACATCTGATATACCTCGTATGCAGACTATGCCCGACTGAGCCATTCATATTCTAGCTCGTTCGTGGATACCTCATTTCAGACTTGGCTATTCAATGTTCAGATAATTCATGAACCCTCATAAATTGAGTGTGCAAAGGGCTCTGGATTCAACGCTCAATTCGAGTATGTTCAAAAAATACCATGCATAGGTAGGTAGCAAGCAGGTAACGGGATGGGCATGCAGAGTATCATTTTCTTTGCTGCGAAGCTAGTGCCACGTAGTGATCAAGATGCATGCTTCGTATCACGTCTCCAGGATTGTCTTTCTGGAAGCTCCGCCATCGCAAGAATCTCGAATGGCGCTGCAGCCGCTAGATCACGTGTGCATGAGTTGATACACACCGCTCCTAGCCTTATGGACGATTGGACTCAGATCAACGCATAAGATTATCGCATGCATTCCATTGCGGGGTGAACCTCACCTTCACAGTAGTCAATCATTTTATTGTTACATAGCTTGGGTCCACACCGCTATAAACCATCGGTCGCTTATCCCTTCCAAGCAGCGTTGCAGGTCCCCACCCCCGCCATATAACGTAAATCACTCGATGCAAATAATGCAGAAGATAGAAAGATGCAATAGCCGGATAGCCCGCGACTGAAACGTGTGCGCTTGGCAAATGAATACGGCATAATCACAATGACATTTCCCGCCTGAGGAAGTGTCTACTGTGTTCCCACGAGTCCCCATCTCTTATATATTTCTTTTGTTCCCCTCTTTGACGAATTGAGTCACCATTCTCCCGGTCTTTTGCGTTCTTAGTATTTATATTTTCTGCATATACCCAAACTTCTTATTCAATCTCTCGTTCAAATTAGCACAATGGCTGCCACTGTCATGCAACCACTTTTTTCTATGCCTCTCGATAGAGAGATTATGGCCCCCTCTCCCATCTCCAACAACCAATCTAGACATGGTAGAGGTAAGCATGGGGGAAGTGTCTCCAACAACAAAAAGAATCGTCAGAGGGGTTACAGCATCATCGCTGAACGTGACTCTACCGTCACGCGAGCCCTTGCCAAACTCCTCAAGAGTATCGGAGAAGAAGGTGATGAGCAGGAAGAGGGTACAGAGAGGCTTATCGCTGATTCTGAGGGGTGGGTCAATTGCGAAAAAATTGTAGGTAAAAACTTCATTTCATGGATTGAAGACCCTTTGCAATGTCTGTTTGTCTTTCATGCAAACAAGTTATTTATCAATCATCGAAACTCTAACATAAAGCTTCACAATCAGCTCAATAGCCTTAACACACTCGACCTCAGCCTCATGGAGCTTCAAAAAATCATCCAATCCCCCTCCTCCAAGTCCCGCTTTACCCTCAGGTCAACCTCTTCATCTGAAACCGAGTCAGAAGCTCCATCTGACTACCTCATCCGTCTCAATGGTCCCTCCACCCCGACCACGATCACCTCAGCAAGCCCATCCGTCACTTTGCTTGAACCCCTTACCCCCACCACCGCAGATCTACCCGACCTAGTCATCTACGAAACCTCGTACGCAAATTACCCCCTCATCCTCGCTTCAGGGGGTATCAGAAAAGCTGGGGGGCAATCCCATTTATCATTCACCAGTATCGCCATCTCATCTGATGGTTCCGAGACTCGAACTTCTATATCCACTAGTAAGGATGATGCCGATGTATCCATCTACATCTCTCTCAAGTCCACTTTGGATGTAAATCCAGAGATAAAATGGTATAGAAATGGCAATGGAGGAATTTTCAGTGAGGGAGATGAGAGTGGGGTTGTCAGCAAGGGTGTGTGGAAGAAGGTCATTGCAAGGAGAGCGGATATAGGGGTATTGTTTGAGAATGGAGTAGTAAAGAAGGAGGTCCCTGTTGGGTTGAGGGGGAAAGGTGTTAAGGGGAAGAAGGGGGGCAGGGGCAAGAGAAATGGTTGGAATAAGGAGATGAGGGAAAGGAGTGAGGATGAGACGGAATCGAATGAAGACTAGATGTTGGTTTTCCTCTTTTTATTTAGGACGTTATTGGAAGTAGAAGATGTAATTAAAATTTTAAATTTCAATAATCTTTTAGACTACTATTTTAAAGTCTACCGATTAATGGAAAAACGAAACGAAATGATTTGTAGAATCTAAAGTTCTTGTAAGTTTGAATATCCCCACCCCAACCAAGCGCTAATCATATTTAATTGATGAATGGTAAGACATTGAAAAGATTTACGGTATAACAGCCTTACATACTAGAGAATTCTTTTTTAGAAAGCGTTGAAAAGTTATAAAAAAGCCATTTCTATCTGAACTGCCATTATACTAAGTATTAAAATATAGCAATCGCGTTTCCATGGCTGGATACACCCCCTTGGCAGTTATTCGGAGCACTAGTAACGAAGAAGTTCCACCTTCCTTTCTCCCTACACATCTTCGCTAACTTCTCCAAGTCAAACATTTCTCCCAAGGGCACACCCCACAGGGCCAGTATATATTCATGTAGAATATAATGCTCCTGGGATGGCCACGCCTCAAAAGCAGGCGCATCACCCGCTACAGCCGAAAAATAACAATCATGCAGCCAATCAAGCATATAATCATCTTGTTTGAGACCCGCCCATCGCTGGCCATCGTCAGGTCGATGTCATGTGGCCTGAGAGCAGCAGCTTTTCTTGCTTCTGGAGATTTAGTGTGGTATGTAGATACAAAGCCCGAGCGAACGAAGAGTAGATCTCCGATCTGAATATGTCCACCTTGGGAAGCAGGGCGAATGTCGATGCCTTGAGCCTTTCCTGCAGCTTGCAGTTCAGCGTAAGATATAGCGTGATAGTCAAAAGGATCTACATATTATATCAGACGACAGAATGATGGAAATTAGATGGCGATTACCATAGAAAATTCCATTCTCATTTGCATAGGTCCAGTAGTCAATCAAGATGCCGCGACCGACATGTGGAATGATGAATATTCCTCCTCTCTAGGATTAAGCACTTGCTACTTTTTTCGTAGATGAGAGAACTCGGGAGGGGAGATTTCTCAAGTTTTAAGTGAAACATCAAGCTTCCCCGCCCTAAGCACTACCTCCGGCTACCACCTTTATTGATAGGGCGGGGGGCGGGGAAATAGATTTCTTCATCCCGCGAGGCAAGTTGAAGCTCAATATAATACCTCAATACCCCAATGCCTCAATACCCGTAGGTTACCTACCAGACAAACCTAGTAGGTAACTTTAAACCTAAAAACAATCGATTGCGACTTTCTTCTGCGAATACGGTTGCCGAAACGGAACCTTCATGCCATCCGCAAAAATACTTCGATGTTTGATTTCCCCATAAGGACTTTCCGGTCAAAATTCAATCGACCTTTTTCATACAGGAGGTACTATAGGTACCTGTAACCTAGGTAATCTTAATAATGCCTCCAACTCTATACGCTGAAGAACCCCAAGAGCAACAACACCAACAACAATCACCACTACCACAACCACAACCACAACCACAACCACAACCACACCAACTACTACTACTAAATGGCATCCCAGAAGCCAATTCAACATCCCGAAAACCTGGTCGGCCATCCGGCGTGAATTTGGAACCATACAAAGATTTCATAGTGAAACTTTTCTCGGAAGATAATACTCCCATCATCGATATCACCAGAAAGCTCAATCTAGAATTAGGCATAGATGTCTCTGAGCGTAAAGTCTCTAGAACTTTAGCAACATGGAACATTCGCAAAAGAAATCGTGGACCCATACCTCAAGCTCTTCAAGATCGGTTAACCTTCCATTACAATAACAATTTGAATGATAATAAAATCGCCGAAGCTTTGATTTCTGAAGGGTTCGAAATTAAGAGTGCAAATTTGGGGCGCATCAGGCAGAAGCTTGGTATGCGACGAAGGTCTCGATATTCCGAATTTCGAGAGTACTCGGAACCAGCCTCAGTTGTAAACAATCCGGCACCCAAATTACCGTCAACGATTCTATCGAAACCGAAGAATACGACACCGAAGATGGCACAAAGTGTTGGGTTGATTACAAAGGTTACGGCGTTTGTAGAGAAGTACATGAGCGCATATGATGGATCCCACGATTTCAATCATATTCGACGCGTTGTCGGGCTGGCACATAGAATATACAAGGAGCTTAATGCGGAGAGGATATATGAACCAGAATTGGATTTGCAGGTTGTCACTTTGGCGGCACTCTTGCATGATGTGGGCGATAAGAAATATCTCTTGCTTGGTCAGGATCAAAATACATTGGTACTTTCGACGCTGTTGGGTTTCGGGGCCGAAGAAAAGCTGGCCATCAAAGTGCAGAGAATCGTTCTTGGAGTTTCGTATTCGACTGAAATTAAGGATATGACATCAGTGAAGGGCTTGATCGAGAGATATCCAGAGCTGGCTGTGGTGCAAGATGCTGACAGATTAGATGCGATTGGTAAGGATACACATTGATCCTAAAGAGATCGAGTAACAAGAAGCTGACTTTTTGTTCCAAGGAGCGATCGGTATTGGAAGAACTTTCACATTTGGCGGAGCAAAGGGTGCAAGGAATATGGGAGAGACTATTCAGCATTTTGAAGACAAGCTTGAGAAGTTAGGAGGCATGATGAAGACAGCCCCGGGCAAACGAATGGCGGAGGAAAGAACTAAGAGATTGGCAATGTTCAAAGACTGGTGGAAGGAAGAACAAAGAGAGGCTGAAGGTTTACTGCGACCCCAATCATAATTTTGATGCTACGGACCTTGATGAATACATGGAAATGCGAGTTGATAGCTTTCAGATGCCGGGAAATATGACATTGAGGTTTTCTTTATTTTCCCGATTGGTATTGGCTCTGTTTACCTCCCATCAAGGTATTGGCACTAGGTATTCATGTCCCTTTTTAAAAGTATACCTTTTCCCCACGACCGCAACTCAGATTCTTCCAACTGTCTATTCTACTCTTACCATCAAAGATGAATAACATGCCGCCAGAACTGCTCAGGCGAATCCTCAGCTACCTTCCCATCTCTTCCCTGCGCTTATGCCGCTTCGTCAACCGCACTTTTTCCATACTTGCTTTTCCCCTCCTCTTCTCAACCATACCCAATTGGCTGGATTGCAACAAATCCCTTCAACTTCTCGTTTCAATCGCCCACGACGCATTTAATAGACCTGCGGTTATCTGGTCTCCATTGGCAACAATTTGCAATGAGCATGTTGAGGTAATATGGTTACAGATTGTTTGGAAAACACTCAAGGGAGGCGTGTTCGGCGATGAAGAGTTGACAGCAGAGAACTTTGCTAGGCTAAGTTGGTTGGTCGAGATGAGCAAGGGAAGACTGGGTACCGCCCAAACTAGATACTTGCTCTTCAAGTCTTACATGAAGAAGGTGGAAGAGAAAACGTGACCAACCCCTTAGCAAAATCCACAAGTCTGAGGTCACATATCAATGTAGAACCAAAGTTTATACATTAAAGAGTGCCATAATAACCAGTCACTCCTAAGATTTGGTTCATTTAGTTGATTTGGGAGGGACTGATGTGAAAACAAGCTCGCTTGGTACGTACAGTATTTTTTCTCTCTGTACTGAAGGATTTGAATACTTTCGAGAACCTTGATATACTATAACGTCGATGGCATTTCGGAATATTTGAATGATCTGCTTTCATCGGAAGTAAATGGGTCGGTCACATATGTCCACATTGGTCGCTGAAAGTGGAACCAACTCCGAGGGTTGGCAAAGAGAAATTTCCCTCGGTACGCATGTTACGTAAGGTTCTTTTGCGTCTGGTCGGTATCAAGCCACGAAGCTTTTGTGGTTGAAGTTGGCTTCAATTACCCCTCATGAAAACGGCGCAGACGATCGAAAATTACTCACCATGGTCCATTTAGAGTTCGTTTACGGGTCGGGTATTCTCGAAAGGTAACAAGGCGGGTGGGTGATCATCTTTGAGGTCAGGGGTTTAAAGTTCCAGAATGCCATACCGCACGCTCATTGCTCAAGAGAATCAATAATACACCTCGGAAACTTCTACGTAGTGATCTTCACCTCTTCACCTCTTCACTGGGGCCCGAGGGGTTTCCAAGGAAATTCTGTTTGGCATTATTGATTTCCGACTTATCTAAAATACCTATCTAGTACTATTACCTCATCTCTCCCGTCACAAATCCATAGGTATCATTACCTAGGTAGGTATAGGTAGACCCAGTTTAGACGAGGTATCGGTTAATCTGCATTTCTTGCTAATCCAGTATATTGACAGTCGAATGATACAAATTCATACCTAGGTAATCATAAATTCATCATTCTATACCTGATAGATATATTTATACATATTATACATATTATACATCCCCTAGATAGTAATAATACCTAGTATACTAGTATTAAGGTGGGTTATGCTCATAATGTTAATCATATTATCTACTCCTAGGCTACCTAGCATCTATACGATAATACAATAAATACGATAACACGATAACACGATAACATTCTAAGGTTTCTTTACGCTTGAACTTTCTTTTACAACGGCTCAATTCCCTTTTCTGGGGTCCTGGTCCGGGCGCCGGGGTAATGGGGTAGTATTATAGGTAGGTAGCTGGAGTAGGTATCTTTCGGTGATTAAAAGCCAATTTGAACGATTATTCTCAAAAATTGAAAATTACCTTGACCTATAATAAGTTAGTAGTTACCTACTCCGTACATACATACCTACCCGACTTATATATATCTACATAGGTATCTACATAACCTGTATACCTAGTAATGTAAAATGATAACGGGAAAAGCTTCGAGAAATTACAAGTGTATTTAAGCTGATGGGAGGTAGGTATACCGGTACCTACCAACCTACCCATCTAGTATCTACCAAGTCATCAATTTTTAATGATCACTTGTAAGATTTGCGTAAATTTGCGTATATATGCGTATACAAGTTAGATGTCGAGAAGAGCTTTCTGCCAAGTTCCAACAAATTCCAATTTGACAGTAGTGAACAGGGAGAAGAATTCTTTTCTTTTCTTTTCTGTAATAACAATAATATTATTTATGATCAAGGTGAATAGATTAATGTTTTTTCCTTCTTCCCGAGTCCCGAGTAGGTGCTCGTCATCGCTTTGTACATCCATAGGTATGGAGTAGAACTCTGCTCGGACTAGACGACTAAAAAAGCAACCATCTGCAGATGCCACCGACCTCCGTAACCTATTATATGCACCCGTTCAACCTCTTTTTATCATTGTTGATATCGATCTATTTGGAATTTATATATCGCCTGGGATTACTTACGCCAATTTCCTGATTTTAGTGCCAAGGTGGGATTAGTCTAGATTTTTGAATTTTTGAATTTTGCCGTCTTAACCTCGAGGTGGGCATTGGGCAGGTGGAGGTGGAAGGGTTATTATTCAATAGAGATCCGGGCACTTATTCAATCAATCAACCAATCAACGAAGGAAATATGAGTTAAGAGGAGGCCGGGTGCTGTGGTACCTAGGTAGTAGGGTAGTGTAACCCAGTATAAGATAAATCTTGTGCCCTCCTCTTTTTCTCTCCTGCAACAAATTTACATCCCACATCAAAAAAGTATCAATTTTTCTTTATACTACACTTCACTTCACTCCCATCACAAAATTGTTGTTTCAAAAACAATTTTCAACGCAAACATGCAGTTCACATACGCCGCTATCTCTGCTCTCCTCGTCTCAGTGGCTTACTCCCAGACTATTGCCAGCGAAATAGCGCAGATCCCATCTTGTGCTCTCGAATGCTTGTCAAAAGCTGCTATTAGTGCTGGATGCGGTCTTGCCGATTATGCATGTCAATGTGGTTCTGCCAAAAATGAAATTATCAAATCAGCAAGTCCATGTGTCGCGGCGGCTTGCTCTACTTCTGATAGCTTGAGTATGTTTCCCCAATGTTCTATCCCGTCGTAGAATATTCTTAACAAAAATTCAATAGATGTCCAAAAGGTCACAGCCGAGATTTGTGATCTTCAAGCTGCCGACGGCTCATCAGACTCTGCATCTCCCACCGAAGCATCTTCATCCGCCAGCGAGTCAATGCCCTCATCCATAGCAAGCGGCATTACCTCTGCAACCGGTAGCTCCATTGCCAGCGCCACCAGCTCCGCATCTTCAGTTGCCTCTTCAATTAAAGCATCCGCCTCTTCAATCAAATCATCCGCCTCATCAGCTGCTTCTTCCGCTGCTTCTTCCGCCGCTACCTCTACTCCCACCACCGCTGGAGGAAACCGTGTTGCTGCTGCGGGAGCAGTTGTTGGTGCTGGTTTCTTGGCCGCTTTCGCTTTGTAAGCTGGCTCTCTCATGAGATATTATTGTATTGGAAATTATATATATATACTCTTGTAAGAGTATATACATGTAATTTGCTGGCATGGTAGGAACATATCATGCATGGGATGGATGATGATTGATGGATGAATAATGTTTTTCGATTCTTTACACAACCAGGTTTAGTGGGGGAGGCACCAAAAGCATCCATGGTTGTAACATTATCAAAATACCTTTATAATGAATAACTCATTGTTGTTCAATGAAGTTAGCTTAAACATAATACACTGTCACTCAAATCAATACACCCCTACTTACAACTCAAAATCCAAATCGTGAAAGTTCCATGCAAATCTTTGACTTGACTTACCTACTATATAGTTCACAGTTGACATCAAAAGAAATCGACTGAGAGACCGTGCCAGGCGGAAGCCACGTTGATAGCCTTCAGCCTAAAGATTGGTTAGAACTTTGGTCACCTAGGTAGGTATTTTAATATGACATGACATGACTGCTCAAGTAGATACCTCAAGCTAGTCACCTAGGTAGGCTAGGTAGTAGGTAAGGTAGGTCTTACGGTTCAATGTTATTATTTGGTCGTGTTATTATAGTCTAGGTAGGAAGTTAGGAACCGTGGGTGGGTGGGGTGGTGGAGATGCGGACCGTGGATGGATGCGGACCGTGGGTGGGTGGATGCGGACCGTGGGTGTGGATCTAGGCACATAACATATTGATAGGTACCTACCTATCAGAGGAATTCATCATCATGCCTTCACCAAAAGTCGCTGCTCCCTTTCTCTTACTTGTACCGTAGGCAGCTTTCAATTCCGCAATTCTTTATTTATATCGTGTCGAAAAATTATGGAGATTCTAAGCTTTGCGATAAGGCTTTGGTGAAGTTTCTCCAGATACTACAGCAGTCATTCACCGTTCTTTCCTCGCTAACATCGCTCCTCCCCTTTCCACTCCACACTTCCAAACTCCATCATAGTTAGCACCTTCCTGGGCCGACAAATTTTCCCATTACCCCGCACCATCCTCTCAACATTTAAACTTCTCTTCATCCTAAGCTTTCTTGCCACATTTTCTCTCTCTCTTTCTTTCTCCCTCCCTCAATATTTAAACTCTCCACCAAACCTTCTGCTAAACCTTCATTCTGCAAAATCTTCATTCAACCTCCACTTCTCTTTCCCTCCAATCCTTCACACATCCCTCCACAGCCCTCCATTCAAACCCACCCCTACATAGGAAGGAGTCCCTCAGCCAAACCTATCCCCTCATACACATTTCATATCTTTCATCATCGAAAAGTCTCCAGACTGGACCTTGATGATTTTGTAATTTGTGAGGTTCACCGTGAGGTGGCGGATATGCTTGAATACTTTGACTATGATATGTGCTCTTTATGGAATCTGTGCGTGTGACTCATGTGGGGATTTGCGATATTAAGATTTAGAAGCTGGAAGGTGAATGTTTGTGTTTTTTGCGAAGTGGAGTGGAATGTCGAAATTGTTATAGAGATTTGATGGGGTTGGATGATGGTTCAGAGATAGGCTCTTTTTGGTTATTTGAGATTTGTGAATGGGTCGTTAAAGAAGGGGGTTTGTGGGTGAATATACTGGTATCCCGGTAGAAAAAAAGAGCGAGTGCTCAAATTGAGATCCTATTTCGAGGCTTGATCAAGGTCAAGACTGGAGCTTCCCAGGGGAACATTCAGAATTCGTCGCCTCCTACGCATGCTGCAAGTTTCATCGCCATATATGTGACGCTGATGACACAAATTCTGAATCTTCTATCAAAAACGGCGACAGAACTTCCCTTGATGAACCCATCATGTCTATGTCGAGGACTGACAAAGAAGCGTATATGCAGTATTCTCTGTCGAAGGTTTTGTCAAAATTCGTCAAGAACGTATTTTTGATACACTTGGAAATAAGAGGAAACTTTGGATTCAAAAGATCAATGGCATTATATACATCTTGATAGCTATTCTAAGATTCTACAACTAATTCCATCTAGACATTAACAGCCGTGTAGCCGCCATGGTACATGCAAAACCAAACTCAAAGTCTACTTCGCCTCTCAAAAGCTATCAACAGATGAAGCAAAATAGCGAAATCATCACCTATCCACTTGAAAGGAAAGCCATGCTCTACTCTAAACTCCCTATATATAACCCCTTCTATTTGTTCCCCAGAGGGCAACAGTGTAGCACCTCTCAATAGTTCCTTAACAACCCCACTCGGTATTCGAAATATTCAAAAGGAACAAAAGTGATATCAGGAGAGAACCCAGAATGTTGCAAAGATAATCATGAAAAATAAAGACCACTGAGGAGATACCATGGATTTCGAACTACCTGACTTTTTCACGGGCCTATATGGGAACCATTTATTAACAAAATCTTTTGCACGTTTTAGTCATTTCATCAAGGCGCATAGCAGTATTTCAACGACTGAGTCTCAGCATTCCGGCTCTCGTTCCTATACTACTTTTTAGAAACATGAGATGCATGAAGTCCTTCTTACAGGCCATTCAGAGTGTTTTGTGCTGCCAATGCATTTCCTGTTTTCTGTGTTAGGTTTTAGATCTTTCGTGGATGAAGGGGAGGCTTACCAGTGTTGAAGTAATCGAGGAGCATTACTCGGGGTTTCCTGCCCCAGGTTTCTGTGCAGAGATCGGCCTGGGCCCCTATACTACCTACACCCGTTGCCGCGTTCTACATTGAAGTCAGCGTCATAATTTTTGGAGACTTGTTCCTTACCGTCGTTGCAGCTGCTAGTCTATCTGGCACAAGGATGCCGAGAATGTCAATATCCAAGTAGTGGTTTATGAGAGGCAAAAGTCCGGCGCCATTAGAGCCCGGGGGACGATCAAGTGTGCATGTCGGGAATTTAGGTGTAGTTACATCGTATGCAGTTTCGAAGAAGTAGGAAAACTCGGGTAGAATATATGGAACTACGTTTGTATTTGCGTCGTAGTCTTCGATGTCACAAAGTAAGTTATAAATTCTGGAGGAGATGGGTAGATCTGATTACTTACCGAGGAACATAACGAGTCTATCTCCAGCTGTGATCATTTCCTGAAGTGTAGGCCATTCGTCTATAGCCAGTTGATGTGGTGGTGTATATGCATATTTTGCAAGGCCAGACGCTTCCATCACTGAACTAAAATTTCCCACGGGAACATAATCTCCATTCGTGAGTAGTAAGGTGACCACTTCGTTAGGGTTTGCATCAAGCCATTTTTTGATCTTTGATAGGTAATCGACGGCTGGTCCAGCATCTGCATCCAAGTCGACGAGTTAATAATTGTTTATCAAGGAAAGTTTCCAAAGGAAAATAAGGAATTAAACTTTTATTGGAAATAAAAAGGGGGGTTTCAATGGTTGGGGGAAAAGGGTTGAGATCTATGAGTTGGTATGCGGGTGAAAGGGGGGTAAAACTGACCTAGCTCGAAGCATGAGGTATGACATAATGTCAAAACTTTGAGAAAGTAATGGGTCTGGGCTTGAAGAAACCGAACACCAGCGTTGAGTTGAGCTGTGACATCAATCTCTTGGTTTTCTGTTAGTAGATCTCCCACAAAAGCGCTATCGTGGGTCCCGATTTGGGATATATTTGACCATTTTCGATCACAGAGCTCGGCATAACCATTACAGATTTGTGCAACCGTGACTGATATGCACACCCCGAGATATAAGAATATAAGATGCATTTCGTAAAACCAAACTTGCTTGTGAAGATTGTGGTGAAGATACATGAGAGCCGGAAAGGAAACCAGCTACCTTTATATATAATGTTGATGCCATTGACCTCGAAGTTCAATTCAATAATATGTATTCACATATGATCATCCCCCACATAGTTTGTGAATGGCATATCTCACACAGTTCGTTGAATGGTATGGTATGTCCGAGGCAGTTCATGGATGGTATGTTCCATATAGGTCGTGAATGGAACATACACAAGGTAGGTAGCTAGTGAATGGTATGTAGCTTCCTTTTGAGGATCATCGGGCCGAGTCACCCTGACCAAAGGTTCAGTG
The DNA here is from genome assembly GCA_025890175.1 of Ciborinia camelliae. NCBI lineage: Eukaryota > Fungi > Ascomycota > Leotiomycetes > Helotiales > Sclerotiniaceae > Ciborinia > Ciborinia camelliae. The sequence continues at coordinate 1,086,619 of JANPYM010000013.1, forward strand.
TGCGTCTTACAGACCTTGTCTATAGTCACACACATTTAATTATTCCATGCACCTTGCAACATGATGGTAAAGAAGGTGATGATGGATGCCCCGAGAGGTTTATCTGCTATCTGCTATCTGTCATCGGATCTCGATTATCGATTATTTTTATGAGAGTTGGCGTTGAACTGACGAATCAATCGTAAACTTGACATGTAGCTTAGCTTAGGTAGCTTATCCACGGATAGGTACTTGGGTACAATACCTACCTCCGATAGGCCCAGTACTACCTACCTACCTACCACCTACCTACTACGTATTTATCAACTGCCGGTGCGGGGTTAGCGGGTTAGCGCGAACAGCAAGGAACCACATCACATTGATAGGAGAACTCATTGTTGCACCGTATATAATATAAATTGTCCATCATTCCATGCCATCATGGTATGGTGGCTTCAGATTTCCCCGTCTGTCTCCCATTATGGTGTCCAGTCACGCGCTTCCAGGGCACAAGCCAGCCAGCCAGCCAGTTTAAAACGTCTTCCAGAAACGCCTTCATGACCAACCCCATAGACCACCATCCACCCGCATGTGATGTGGTGAAGAGAGCACAGAAAAAGGCACAGAAAAAGGCAAAGAGGATACAGAACCTACCAGATTCCAGATTCCGGATTATTTAAAACCTTTGTTTGATCTTGTTCAACATAATACAGGATTTAAACCTCAGAATTCGGTTTTCTTGCCCATTATTGAAAGGTAACATGTACCTGAAGATTTAAAAATACTGTATAAAATGTCCAAATCAATATTGAACACTCAAATGTTGTCGGATAAGAGGTCAATACTGAAAGAATGTATGGACATACAATGATATCAATCCAAGCTTCAAAACTCAGACATCTAGAGACCTGTGATGGAGGTCTATAGTTTTGCTCGATTATGGATGTCGTCTGGTAATATAAGAATGAACATGCCACAAATCTACAGCTATGCCCATAAACTGGGCTCGGCGTCGACTTGCTTAGTCGACAAAGCAATGAAAAGCTATGCATTTTGTTATCTCTTGTTTATTTTTGTCAAATCCAGGGTATCTTTTGTTTATTTGGATAACTCAAATCAACAAATTGACAAATTACCCTGATCAGCAAATCAACAAATCAGCAAATTAGCAACAAGAAGGCAAACACATCTAATGGCTTTCATTACCCTCCCTGCTAAGGAAAAGATCGAATCCACGGTAAGTTTCCTAGAGAGAATCCTAACTAGCTGGTGTGATGTCAGTATCGTAATGATTATTTTTGCTGATTTTAAATATAGATCGAAGATCAGGCTGATTCTCCTCCTCCGTTCGCTGTAGTCGCCGCACTCAAATCTACCAAGATTAAGGACATACGCGAAAAAGATGAATACCACTTCTATGGCATTGTTTCCTCAAAGGTCATTGCAACCGAAGCGGCAAGATTTGTAGCCAATAACTCTCGCGCGTCCAAATCGTCTCTCAAGAAAATATTCAAGAAGTTTTTAGCTATAACAAGCCAGGACTCCCAAGAAAAGTGCCAAGTAAAGCCAGAAGCAGTCTGGTTTTTAGTTCGCATGACCCAAAAATCCGACGAATACATCGTGCCTAGATGGCACAGAGATGGGGGAATGATGGTCAACTGCAAGGATGCAAGCCACACACTTCATACCAGGTATGCGACAGCATTGGTTGGACCTCCAACTCTGGTTCTTCAAGAGACCGAGATGGTTACCAAAGCTATGGTAAACTTTCCCGCAAATAGGAAAGGTCTATCGGATGCGCTTACGTTAGAAGTCCCCTTGGACATTTCTCGTAAACAAATCATTAGATTTTCTTGGGGAGAGGAGGATAGCCCTGTTCACTCTGAGCCCAATCTTGTTACGGAGAGAGTCTTTGTGTCATGTATCTATGGAAGTATAGACGAAATTCGAGAGATTACCAGGGCACGTAAACAATTTGTGGACTTTTCGGCGTTCTTCAGAACCGGCGAAGAGGAACAAAAGGAGGCAACTTCATGCAAATTGTACAAATTTTTCTTTTAGCTTCCATGGCGACATTACGAAAAGGGGTATGAAGTGGTAACGTGGCAACTTACAAAATTACCTACTATACAACATCCAATGGTAAATATCACCCATCATCCCATAGATATCTTATTTTGTTAGGCATGCGGATACTAACCGAGAGTGAACAGGAACGCTTATTATACACTCTTTACATGGCCTATCAAATCGCTAATGGGGGGGAACGGGGGAGGATGGGGCGGCTTTTTATACCATTATTTGTTTATATTGGAGTTGTTGCTAGTTTGGTGCATGCGATACCCTTTTCATGTACAGAATGTTTGCATGAATGGATGGATAGATGGAAGGATGAGATCTGGATATACGAAAGACGGTTGATTGCATACGTAATGAAATGAAGGGGGTTTGAGTGAATGGCGAAGGCAGAAAATGGAAAGGGAGCGAAGAGGAGATATGGTATGAAAGTCTTTGAGCACCTGGCATCTAGGTTGGTGGCTTGATCTACCGAGTATCTAATGAATGAATTGGGATGGGATGAGATGAGGGACAAAGAAATGAAATGGCGCTGAAGTTAATTTTCTACTGATAGATTAGAATCAAATTAAACAAAAAGATGAAGATGAAGATGAAAATGAAGACCCAGATACGCGGACTACCTAGGTAAGGTATATATGCAATTATCTTCGGTGTTGTATTGAGTTGTGGTCATTCAATTGTAGGTAATCTTACAGGGGTTGAAAGCCTGTAAAGGTTGGTCCAACGGCTAATTGTACTGCTACTACCGGCGGTAGGTACCTTAGTACATCAGTAACTTACTTTCCTTTCCAAAGAAATTAGTGTCATAATAATCGCCCTTGCAATTCTCGTTCAACCCGAATGTAGCAGCGCTCCCGGCGGGCAAACATGTCTTATCAGAAAACCCCATAGGAGACCTGGAGCGCGCGCAACGCCTGCTACAATCTTACAACAGTGACAAAGTGGAGGGAGGAGCTCCATGGAGTGTGACCGAGAACTTTCGATTCTTGGATTCGTTTATTTGAGGAAGGAAGTAGAGAAATTGAGAAGAGTCTTGGGTTTTCATATGAAATCCTTTGGGAATGTTAAACAAGGGGATAAATACTTTGGTATGCGCTCTCCGTTCCATTGGTGCTGTAAATAGCATAGCAGGTTGTGCCAGAGACCGAATGGCGAGAGAAGACAAGTTATCAAGGCGGCTTTTTACTCCATGGGGGAGTTCATTTCACGGCGGCTGCGAGATTGCTTTTGGGAGAAGCTGCAAAACCAACTACCGTCGTAGAATTTAGTGCACTTCTTCGTGAAAATCTACCACCTGTTGATACAATCAATTTAGTATGGCTTACGAAGTCTGGAATATCGGGCACATTCAGTGTCTCGTTCGGTACCATTTCTTTCTGGTCCCGAATACACAATAGCTTGTGAGCATGGTAGCATTACAGTCATCAAAAGCAAGGTCATTGCACGCAAAGGCGAAAAGAATGAAGGGAACTCTATAGAGGTTGAGTTTACGGAGGAGGGAAAAGGGGTAAATCAGGATGTGGCTGCGTGGGCTCGGAGTATCGTGTATGGGAAGCCTAATCCTAGACAGTCTCCCGTGGAAACTCTTGCTGGCTTGGAAATCTTGGAAAAGCTGTTTAGCTGTTGCGGGGTGGTGAAGAACAAGGCAAGAGCAAAAAATTGCAATTTCAGACTTAGAATCACATATTCTTTGCGAATCCATTTACACCTCGTCAGGTTGTATTATGCCTTTGCTTGCCTAAAGGGCATCTTAAAGTTCAATAATCACATAAAAATTGAAATGTTACATTTGTCCAAACTGTCAAAGTAGCAATGTTCATTCATATTCTACACCTCCCAAACCTTTTGAAATCGAAACGTGTTTTGACTGGTGCGATTTGGAACGCAGCCAGCTTGTTTTATCTTCACCACGCGATAAACCCATGTACCACTTATTTCTAAGGACAAACACTATCCACCGAAAGCCGGATCCAACGAATACCAGATCTTAATGCATAATCACCGCCACATGGTCGTCCATATAAGCACTAATATCACCCAAAAAACAAGCCGCCAAAATACTCACAGCTCCAAACGCAGTGCTTGCATAATATACATAGACATAAGATTCAGCATATGCATCCTGCCCCGCGATCACCACCATCTCGTACGCGGTTTCATTCCCAGCGATACCCGGAATCGTCTTGAGCAACGATAGGACAGAGCTAGCTGTGTATTTGATGGCTTCTCCTATAAGAGTTTTGTTTGTAATATTAAGTTCTCGAGCCATAACCCCTCCAATATGGAGAATGGCAGCGGGAGCAAATTTGTTTACGAAGATGTTGTAGTAGACACAATAGCCTATACTGCCACCAAGTACGCGAATGGAGAGGGTAAGGGCGGCAATGGTTGCGATTAAGTCATCGGGGCAGATGATTGTAGTTATTATCGAAGCTGGTACTACGATTCCACCAATTCCCAGTCCAGCGATGATGAGAAGAGCCCAAAGTGTGGAAAGGTTGTGTCTGTTGGCGCATGCAATCGAACCACATCCTACAAAATATATCGATTAGCGAGATTCGAGTTGGAATCGCCTCGTCGCCCCGCCTCCCTTCTCTCTTCCCCTTCTAAGAATTACATACCAGCTGTCATAAACACTGAACTTGCGATCATCAATTCCTTATTTCTTCCTCGAAGCACGCTAAGTAACCACAATACAATACATGCACCGGCTAGGATTGAGAAGCCAACGGGTAGTCCTCTAACACCCACACCAATAGGATCATGACCATATACGTTGTGAGCCTGATTTGGCCAGAACATAATAATGCTAAACTATACAATAAGGAGTTAGTAGTTGTTCTATAAAGAAATTCTTTTGACGGAAAATGAAATGGTTGTATTTACGAAATTGGCACCAGATATGAAGGTTATGACAAGCGTCAAGATCAAAGTTCTAGGGGCTTGTTTCAAACGAGACGGGAACATGGGATACTTCGCTCCATATACCTCCCAAAAACAGAAAGCAGCCAGAAAGGCGGCGCCTATAAGTAAAGGTACAAGGACGTGTGCTGAGGTCCACTCGTACTGATGACCACCCCATTGCATACCAGCCATAAATAAGATCATTCCTGATATGCTCAAAAACCCTCCAACAAAGTCAATTCGTTGTATGACTTCTCTGTTGGATAGACCCATGGAGTTAACTCGGGGAGGGGGGAAATAGAATACAAGAGTCAAGACAAAACCGATTAAGGACCATATTCCACATAGAAAACCGCACCAACGCCATCCTGCACGTGAGGCGATGAGCTGGCCCCACATTACGGAGGGGCAGAATGGAATGAGGGTGAAAACGAGGATGGCAATATATTTTCCACGTTTCGAGGTAGGTGCTAACTCAGATGTTGCTGCTAAAGCTGTGAGCCTAGTTATTGTAAGCTTGCCCGTTCTGAACGCCTCTCGTATACTACAAACAAATGTGGTTCGAAGACTTACTCATTGATACCAGCTGCAACGCCCGCAATAGCCATCCCCCCTGCGTCTCCGTGTCAGCTTAGGGACAATACAATTCTCCCACGTAATATTGAGGACTTACCAATGAATATGTTCATAGTATGAGCAGTTGAACACACGATCATGCCGATGATATTCATAATTGCTCCCAGAAGTGCGACATAACGGCGCCCGAGGATATCAGAGAGACTTCCGACAAACGGACAAACTCCCGCTAGAGCAAGGAGATGTGCAAGGATAAACCATATCCACCTATATATCTCTGATTAGGCTTGTATCAAATAGCTAAGGTATCTAGAAAGATGTATATAGGCCTTGAATGTAGATACCGAAAGTACTTACCGATCGAGACCCCCAATTTCGGAATAGATATAGGATGGAATTGCACCTAAGCTCATGAGTTTAGCTTTCGCTTTTCAAGTGGCATTTACAGAACTTACCGAAAATATAAACTGGAATCTGCGATCCGGTCCACAGGAAGGCCATGGAGACGAAACTCATAAAGCGTCGAAAAGACATCTATGCGCCATCAATAAGCCGACGGACGTTTTCTTAAGGAATGAACATACTTTAGGTTCGTGATCATGATCCTCTTCATCGCAATATGTTCGTAGACCATTTTTCTCATCATCGTTGCTGTGATCTTGTCTTTCATCATGTGTTTCTACATGCTCAGCTTTCTCCTGTGGAGCGGCCTTTTCCATGGCATCACTGTTATCGGATGGAGGAGTAGACAATTTAGTCATTATGAACAATTCAGGTGTATTGAAACTGATTTCACTCGGGATTTGATTGTCCAGGAAGATATGGGGAGATTGAAGAAGGACGTTGGAATTGATATGGATGGCCCCGAGAATAGATGGATGGATGAATCGGGACTGGAATTAGAGAAGTTGAAATAGCGTGTTGATCGAGGTGTTACCTATGTTGAGGGGAAGGAGAGAAGGCTTTTAGATTGTAAGACAGCAAAGAATTTGATAGGCTGGAAAGTGAATGGAAGAAGGATTATTACCCAATGGTCCCGAGTTCATGCCAATCCAATCCATGAGAGATGAGATTGAACACATCCGTGGTATGTAGTATCTACCAGTGTGCATACTTCAGACGACCGATGTGTAACGCAGGACCATCCACACAACTGTAGATCTTGACATCTTGGCAGCATAGAAACTTGCCTGTGGTTAATTCTCTCCACTGGAGAGTCACACATGGTTGTTCACATTTCATTTTAACCAACCATCCATCCGTCCATCCATCCCGAAATCTCTAAAGAAGGATCTGAACCATTTAATTGGATCTATTCATTGACGCGTGTGCCATCTGATGAATTGAGCTTCACAAGGAGAGGGGGTGATTGTAGTACCTTATCCATGGATAAATGAAATTTGGAAAATGGGTCCTTGGTATTGCAAGACTTTATAACGTACGGATCAAATATTATATGTGTCAAGTGTTAAGTTAGATATCACCTGGGCATAGGTACTAGGTAGGTACCTATTATATGTCGTGTTCAAGAGAGAACAGATATGCTCAAATCGCCAAGACTTTATATTATGTAATCTCTCATCTCAATCAGCGCTCTCCAGCTCAGTCCGCATTGAACTTTCCAAGGTTACCCCGCATCCGCATCCGCGTATCAACTGCTAGGTAGGTAGGTACAGGTAAAACATAACATGAAAAACCTTGGAAGATCCATGGGAACGTATGACCTCCAAACCAGCTTCTTGCATCGCCGGCTGTAACGTGGCGAAACAGGTTGTCATGGGCCCTTGAGATGATTTATTGGATTTCTTTGAAGTGTGTATCAGCTAAGATATTTTCCAGTTCGTGGAGGGACAAGTTTACAAAAACTGCGCCAGCTATGAATGACGAGATACCCAAGCCAAGCATTTGTCCTTTGGTTATCGTGAGTGTATCTTGTGGCTTATATTTGCAATCTATGTGATACTTGACGAATACCCAATACAATAAAGATGGACTGTATAAACAACCTGATGGGGATCTAGTGTTCACTGGATCACGGATTAAAGATGTTTGCAACCAACTACCGAGACCAATACCGAGAAGGACTTCATAGCCATAGATGTTCGCATTTAACGTGGTTGGAATCGTTTGACCGCTCTCTTTTGGGTTTGAGCATTGCTTCTCAACTTGGACCCATTCGATGGTCTCTTTACTTCGATCATTGGCGAAAAGAAGGTTGTGCTAATATCCACGCGCTCATTGACAAACGTGTGTCCTAGTCTTAGAGAACCTTAGCAGCGTAAACCGGATAAAGAAACTAGGTAATCCCACAAGAGATGTTCTTCTAGAAGAGGTTGCCAAGATGTCACAAGATCCATACGAACTCCGTATGCATATAATTGAGGTCTTCTCTCAGGCTCGAGGCACAGTTGCTATCGCTTTCGGAGATTTTATATTTGAACTTGCTCGCCATCCCGAAGAACAGAAGAAACTGAAGAGGGGTTCCATGACATCAACCCTAGTCAAGCATTGACGTCGAATTCCTCCGATCATGCCCAAAGTGCAATGCTAAACCTGTACAAATTGCAAAGGGACCCAGAAATACGAGTAATTTTTAGGAGGTATCATGATGTGCCCTGCTCAGAACCAAGTTTTGATTCAACTGTCCTATCTTCTGGTCAGATTCACACAAGAAATTCAACTCATTAAGAATAGGAAGGTCTTTGAATACTTTGAACGAGTTAATATGGCCGTGGAAAGATGCCAATATCGCTGTCAAACATGCTAAATAAATTCAGAGAATGCCACACAAAAGTATCGACTAGTCCGGGCCAGCAGATTAGATTGGAGAATCCTCAATATTAGAACTATAATCTTAGAATATATTTGAATATTCCACATATCAAACCTATCCATGGCCCCTATCAGATTGAATATGCAAAACAGACATAATCTGTAGAATGAATTCAGTATATCAAACGGTTTCATTGTTGAATTCAATTTAGACTATTGAAAGCCCTATTGCCACGCAGGCTAGTATTTTACCTTCGCACAAATCAAGGCGATTGGAAAGGCAATTTGGCGTTGACTTCTAGTCTGAAATAACGAGGGCTTCGGAAAAGGGGAGGATATGGGAACGTCAGTCTAAATATGCTTCCCATTTCTTTCTGTTGGACGTAGTAGGTGGAAGGTATTTGCAAAGATCAGTACACATGCAGACCCCAAGATATGGACAAAAACAAAATTAATGCCGAATTGCAGTGTTTGTCTATTGCTCCAAGATCTAATTTTTATTTAAGAAGATACAAGTGCAAGGAGTGAAATGATTTATGATCTATTTGGTGATCATGTCATCTCTCGATGGCCCTGTGGTATTTATATTAGAGATCTGAGTGTCAGGAGATTAACAGAAAGAAAAATACTCACCAACACCAATGAACTTAATTGGAACGCCAACTTCCTTTTCAATGAACTCGCAGTATTGACGACATGCTGGTGGAAGATCGTAGTAGCTACGGCAACCAGTGGTTGGCTCATTCCAACCTGGCAATGTAACATACTCTGGCTCAAGTGTCTCTAGTCTTTCGAGATCGGCAGGGAATGATTCCAATCTCTCGCCCGTAGCAGGATCATTGTATGCGACGGCAACCTTGATTTCGGAGAAAGAATCAAGAATGTCGAGTTTTGTGAGGTTGATGGCAGTGTAACTGTTGATAGCCGTCGAATACTTGACCACAACTAGATCCAGCCATCCACATCTTCTCCGACGACCAGTTGTTACACCAAATTCCCTACCAACTTCTTGTAAAGTGTTACCAACCTTTCCTAGATCTTCTGTTGGGAATGGACCGCCGCCAACACGTGTAGTATAGGCTTTGACCACTCCGTAAATGTTCTTGACTTTTCTTGGGTTCAAGCCGCTGAGACCAGTGAAGATACCACCAAGACCTGTGTTTGAGCTCGTTACGAAAGGATATGTGCCAGCATCGATGTCCAACATAATAGCATTTGCGCCCTCAATTAGCATAGGCGCGTTAGATTTCTGCGCATCGACGAGCAGAGGGAGTTGGTCAACAACCATATCAGCCAATTCAGCTCTGTAGGTCTGGAAAAGAAGTCAACAAAGGTATGACTAAATGAGGTCATAAGGAATACCTTGAATCTAGTAAGCTCTTCCTCGACGTCATACTGCAACAAGTCTCCGAATCTCTTCTTAGCGCCAGCAGCCATATTTCGAACTTTCTCTTCAAAGAAACTTTCCCGGAAGATATCAGCAACTCTAACGCCACTTCTGGCCATTTTTGTCGAGTAACAAGGACCAATTCCTAGAATTCATTAGAAAAAAGGCAACTTAAATATAGACTCAATGTTGTATTACCTTTACCGGTAGTACCAATTTTACCACCGCCGAGTTCAGCCTCTTCGAGTCCGTCCAACTTCTGATGGAGGTCAAGAACGACACTGTAATTGATCGTCAGGTATGTCCAATCATCTCAGAAAATGTAAAATGTAAAACCTACTGGCATCTGTCACTGATCAACAGTCTATCCCTGGCCGATGGAATCTTGTCCTCAATAGCGGCAAGCTCTTTGAGAAGGCCGGGAATATGGACCACGCATCCACTTCCTACAAGGTTCTGACATGCCGGATTGAGGAGACCGCTAGGTAAAATGTGAAAGTCGCTGTTCGAAATCTCTCAGCCGATGTCCAGAATAACTTCGAACCAAGTTCTCAGGAGAACAGGTTCACCGAATAGACTCACTATGTCACTCCATTCACCACAATTGTATGTCTGATATCGTCAGTAATGTGTTGCTTCGGTGTCTTTCATCGCATCAATTTACCCTGCGTTGTTTCCGCCCTGCATTTTTATCACATGTTAGTCACATATTGCTTGAGGATTTGATAGAAAATAGCGGTAAACTTACCTGTGCACGACAGCATAATCTCAGTTCCTCGCTGCAGAGGACATCGACAAGTTTTCCCTAATCCACCTTCAGTTAAGTTCTTTGACATGGAGCCTCTTCAACTCAATGCGCTATACCTTTCCCTCGTCGCCCTACACTCGCACATTAGTATTTTATCCCCACAGATCTTCGCAGAATGCACGCACCCATTGAGCACCAAGTACAACTGTCGCCATCTTTATATTTGTTCGATTTCCTTAATTTAGTCGTGGGATGCTAGAATTCAATGCAATTGCGTCCAAGTCGAAGGTTTGGATCAATTTAGCAAAGCAACAAATAGATCTTCGTTTCCTCGAAATGAATTTGTATGCCTATGATCTGTTAGAAGACTCTCCCGCACTCTGTGTGTAAAGTTATGTGGAGACGGAACGCACCTTAAGGGAACAGAAATTAAATGATGGGACACGGTGGGGTTTATATATCGCGACGGCCATTCAATATTCCGCTAATTTGGCGGGGCATTTTCTATTTTTCATCAGGCTTGTGACATTGAGTCAATTGAGTCATTGTGTCACGTGAAATGAAGCAATTCTTCCGACATTGCTGATCGACACTATATACATAGGTAGATATACACATAGTAGACACTTTAGATATGGGGAACAGATGTGGTTATCTAGGTACCTAGGTACTTATATGTTGTTTATACAGCCTGCCCAGATGGAGGAACGTTGATGTTACAACTTTTAGAAGTATCCTTAGGTACCGGTATTATTAACGTGACAAGCGAGAGGGGCTAAGACAAGAGAAAGATTATTACAGGCTGATTTCGAAGATCACTGGAAAATTCTTGTTTGTTGAGAATACCTACTACCTAGGTATGATAAGTGGATTGTTACTTGTTACATTTAACAGCTTGTGATCTACATACTTCATTTTATTCTGATATTCATCCATATAACAACCTCATCATGTCTCATTCTCACGATGGAGGTCCATCCCACTCTCACGATCACCCCGCTGGTGACCATGGACACACACATGAGATTCTTGATGGACCAGGTAGTTACATGGGTCGAGAGATGCCAATCATAGAGGGTAGAAACTGGTCTGAAAGAGCTTTTACTGTTGGTATTGGAGGGTACGTGTTTCTGACTCCCGTATTCGTGATATTCTTACTTTTCTCCATGAGCTGGAGGGGTAAATCACGTGATGTCCCCGAGCTTTCATCTTGCTCTCGGGTACTCATTCATAAATATCTTAATCTTGTCATTTACTTAGTTGTGATTCGGGGAGTCATCGTGAATTATGCATTTGCTGACAACGGTCCAGACCTGTAGGCTCAGGCAAAACAGCGTTGATGTTAGCTCTCTGCAATGCCCTCAGAGAAAAGTACTCAATTGCCGCCGTTACCAATGATATTTTTACCCGGGAAGATGCCGAGTTCCTCACAAAACACAAGGCCCTTCCCGCATCCCGTATCCGCGCCATTGAAACCGGCGGATGTCCTCATGCTGCTGTACGTGAAGATATCTCCGCCAACCTTGCTGCGCTCGAAGATTTGCACCGTGAATTCACTTCCGACATTTTACTCATTGAATCTGGAGGCGACAACTTGGCGGCGAATTATTCTAGAGAGTTGGCGGATTACATCATCTACGTAATTGATGTCAGTGGAGGTGACAAGATTCCCAGGAAAGGAGGTCCAGGAATTACGCAGAGTGACCTATTGGTAGTGAACAAGACAGATTTGGCCCAAGCCGTGGGTGCAGATTTGGATGTAATGGATAGGGACGCGAGAAAGATGAGAGAAGGAGGCCCAACTGTTTTTGCCCAGGTCAAGGGAGGAGTCGGAATGGAGCATATTGTGGGCTTGATTGAGAGCGCATGGAAGGGTAGTGGTGCAGAGAGAGTCAGCAAAGAAAGGGGTGGCCCAAAAGCCACGGAGGGGTTGGAACAACTAAAGTAGCGGGAGGCTATATGCACTCCGAACTAAGATTGAAAGTCTTATCCTACTCAAAATAAACGTAGCTATTCATTTGCCACGGGCGAAGACCCCATGTTCTAACAGAATACAGATCTTATTATTTAACAACTGAACCGCCTCACTTTTCAGTTCAAGTAATTTATGACGCCTCGGAAATGCCTTCAAACGCCAAGCGCCATAGAGTTTTCCCATGACTGCACTATGCCTCGAAGCGCCTTGCAGTGTATGATTTCAACAATAACGCCCAAAAATTATTCTAAGCACTTTTCTTCGCAAAACGACCAAGAGCTGGTCCAAGTTCCTCCTCAGTTGTTTTTAGCCTATTCTTCTCCCTTTGCATCTGACTCTTTCTCAACTCTTCGATCCTATCCCTCTGCTCATCGATTATACCTCTGGAGCTCTTCTTTCTTAAATACTTCCTCAAGCTACTGTTCTTTCCTCTGCCCCTATTCTTGATTTTCGCCATTGGATCTTCGGGCTTTTTATCGAGATCTTTCTCGGACTTTCTCTGCTCATCCGATCTAAGATCGAGATTACCAATATAGTTGGGGTCTAGTGAGATCATTTCCAGTTGAAGCTTATTGAGTAACGACTTCACTTCAGCTTCTTGTCGTTGTTTGGTGGTCTCGAATGGATTAACTTCTAGAGCATCAAAGTTGGCTTCTCCAGCACCTGGAACCAATACTGACGAGAATCCGGAGTCATGTGAAGTTCCCAACACATCCTCAAATGGACACCAACGAACTCGCTCAATTCGCTTTCCCTCACCACCCCAAGCCATGTACGGGCTTTGTATCTTCTCCTGTTCTAGGGAGCTTTTGGAGAAAAGACCTCGCCATATTGAAATTTGGGTGCCCCACCCGACAGCTGTCAATCCTCGATCGGATATAGCAACCGATGAGGCTGGCTGTCGTGTGAAATAGCTATTGACTTCCTTGAACATACGAACATCCCAGACAGACATCTTCATGTCTTGCCCAGTAGAGACCATGTATCTACCTTCTCTATCTACAGCCAATGATCGTACTGGACCACGATGTGCCAAAAGCTTGACTAGTGGTGTAGTGGAATTAGGTGACCATAATGTGACTGTTCCATTCTGGTGGCCCATATGAAGGATGGCATTCCGAGGGTTTTGTGTCAGAGAGGTAGGCGATCCTAATTTCGTGGGCATTTCCATTACCATTTGACCCGTTGAGACGTCTTGGTATTTTAAGTGTCCCGCATTGCCCTAGAAGAGAGTTAGATATGCCACAGTTGAAAGAGCAAATTGTTACATACCACAGTAGCCAGAAGGTAGTGGTAAGGAAGGAACTCCATATTCGTAACCTCAATATGTTTCTTCAAACAGTGCAGTTCCACTCCCGCCCCATCATATACATAAACATATTTCTTTTGCGCCACAGCAAATAACTGGCTGTTGTGCAGCCATTTTGCATCTCTCACAGTTTCTCCAAGCTGTAGTTCACAGCCCAATTTTCCTTCTCTCCAGTCCATTGTCGCGACATGGCCTTTTCTGCCGGCCAACAGGAGGTCCTTGCCATTCCTTGTATAGTCACACACATATGGCCCTAATTGATCCAACTTAAGTTCGAACCCTTTTTTTGCTGTTTCGAGTGGTACGCTTTGTTTGATTTCATCTTGTCGTACTTTGTAGGTTCGTTCCAGTTCATTTTCCGGTTCTAAAAATCCTCCTTCGTTTTCAAGAAGGATCTCAGCATCCTTTGCTCTGAGTACCGCGGTTTTATTTCGAGCCTCAAGCTTTTTAAGATTCCCTCTCAGTTTTTTATCCTTGATCGAGTGTATGGGAATCTTTCCTCCTCTGCCGTATGCTTTATTAGCTTCCTTGCGACGGCGAAGCTGTGATTGCGACTCGGATTCCGTGGTGGCTAGCTCTGTCCTCGCTCGTTTGATTGGTACCGATCCATTGAAATGGGACTTATCTGTCAACTCCATTGTATGTGCCATGTTGAGATAAGAAGTTGGTTTTGGTCGAGGGGATTGACAGTATTGGGATTGTTCAAGGGCGCGCAAATATTTGTGACTTAGAACTTTTTATGCCAAGACTCTCACGATAAGCGATAAGAACTTAGCGCACACAAAAATCCAATCCCCACGTTAAAACATTTCGATCCAAATTCAAATTAATTCGATTTGTTAAGTTGAAAATTGGACATTTGAATTTTCCATTTCCAACCTGGCTTCCATTCCTTTCAGATTCAAAACCGGAGGCAACGGTAATATGGCCCCAACCCCTACTGGACACTCCCATAGGAGTACAACAAAAACAACTCATAAAGCATTCAAGTCAAGAAAGGCTTCGAAAGGTGCATTGAAGGAGTTGTCAAAAGGTCAGCAGATTTTTTCACATGGAATGGATATATACTAATTTTCGCAGGTAAGGTACAAGATTTGAGTCACAGAAAATCTCCTCACCAACAACTTATGTCGAAGTTTGATCGTCGTAACCAAGCCCGCCAGAAACAAAATACAAAACATAAGGAACATCAGCGGGATTTGAATGTCTTCCAGGGACGCGATGGCGCACCAAGAATAGTCGCTCTCGTTCCACTATGCGATGACGCAAATGCTGCAACCGCAGTACGGAGTTTGACTGGAAGTCTGGATGTTGAAATTGATGTGCCAGAAGAAGGAATTATCCGTGCCGATATAGACAGATTCAAGCAGAAAGTTCAATATATCATTACTAAGAAGGAATTGTTCAGCTGCATGAATGCTGCTAGAGTGGCAGACTTCGTGATTTTCATATTGTCACCAGAACAAGAAGTGGATGAGTTAGGTGAACTCATTATCCGCAGTGTTGAAAGCCAGGGATTGTCGACTACTTTGACCGTTGTTCAAGGACTTGATAAGATTGAGCCACCAAAACGAAGACCCGGAATCCTTTCTTCGCTCAAATCATACGTTCAGCATTTCCACCCTGATCAAGAAAAAGTACATAACCTAGACTCGAGGCAAGAATGTGCCAATCTCATGCGATCACTGTGCACATTGGCCCCGAAAGGAATTCGATGGAGAGAAGAAAGGAGCTGGATGTTGATCGATGAGGTTCAGTGGCCAGCGAACGAACAGGAGAATGTCGTACTGACTGGTTTCGTCAGAGGCAAGGGATTGAAAGCAGACAGATTAATCTCAGTTGGAGACTGGGGCGATTTCCAAATTGAGAAGATAACAGCTGCACCATTGGCCTCCAAGAAGAGACGCACGGAAGAAATGTCTACGGTAGATTCCAATGATGAGAACATACTTGAAACACCCGGTGAGGATCAGGATGATCTTGCAGAACTTGCACCCGAAGAAATGATGATGGAGGATGATGGAGATGCCACAATGTCTATAGCCACAACGGAGAAACGAGGAGTACTTCTTGATGACCACCACTACTTCTCTGACGATGAGACACATCTGCCCGCTGTACCGAAACGACTCCCTAAAGGTACTTCCAACTATCAATCCGCATGGTTTCTCGGTGACCATTTCTCGGATTCTGGCTCCGATATGGAAGACTTTGACGAAGAAATGTCAATGGAGACACCCGCTCTTCCTCAAGACGGAGTCGAAGGATTTGCACCAAGAGAGCCTACAGAAGCTGCGCCATCGGAATACCCACAATCAGAGATGTTTTTGGATCCTAATCCAGATGATGAAGCCGAAGCAGAACAACTTGCTGCGTTCAGAGGACGTAAAAATGATGAGGCTGCAGAAGATCGTGAATTCCCAGATGAAATCGAGCTTCACCCGAATGTTCTAGCACGTGAACGTCTTGCAAAATTTCGTGGTCTGAAGAGTCTGCGCACCAGTCCTTGGGAGGAAGCTGAAGACAGAGCATACCAGCCAGAAGATTGGAGACGCTTACTTCAAGTACCTGACTACAAATCTTCTCGTAGCCAAGTTACTCGTGAGGCATTGGTTGGTGGAGTAGTTGCAGGAACTCGAGTTCATATTCACCTTCGCAACGTACCCGCTTCGTTGCAATCAACATACAATTCTTCTCAGCCTTTAAGCGCATTTTCTCTTCTTCGCCACGAGCACAAAAGGGCTGTTTTGAACATAAATTTCACTCTCAGCTCGGACTATCCTTCACCAATCAAATCCAAAGACGAAATGATTGTGCAATGCGGACCTCGCCGCTTCGTTATCAATCCCCTTTTCTCTCAAGGTGGCAACACCCCCAATGACGTTCATAAATTTGATCGTTTCCTCCACCCCGGCCAATCAACCGTCGCTTCCTTCATCGGACCTCTTTCATGGGGTTCTATTCCAACTCTTTTCTTCAAACGACCTTCTGAATCTGTGCCCTCTTCTGCGCCTCTCCTCTTGATTGGTACTGGCACATCCTTGCCACCGTCTGCCTCTCGAATTATTGCTAAGCGTATCATTCTAACTGGCCATCCTTACAAGATTCACAAGAGGCTCGTTACTGTCCGCTACATGTTCTTCAATCGTGAAGATGTCGAATGGTTTAAGGCACTTCAGTTATGGACCAAGAGGGGAAGAAGTGGTTTCATCAAAGAGAGCTTGGGTACCCATGGATACTTCAAAGCTACATTTGATGGCAAGATCAACCCTCAAGATGCCGTGGGAGTTAGTTTATACAAGAGGATGTGGCCAAGAAATGCGAGGGCTTGGGACCCTATCTCGGGGGGACTTTCGGAAGATTCAGTGGGGGACAAAGATATCTCAATGGATTAGAAACAATATTTTTCTACGGGAAATTGGTCGGAGTTTAGAGTATAGGCTAGGCTAAATGGGTTATTTTTGACAAATGAAGTTATGAATCTTAGAAGATAAATGAATGAAGTTGTCTTCGTATATAGCAATGTCTCTACGATCTTTTTGCTGTATGTATTTCATAAGGATACAAAAAAATGAATCAAAGTTCAAGAATAGTTTTGTGGCCCTCATTATCCAGAGCCGGTGAAATCATGATTCTTCCAAAGTGCATCAATTGTAGTCATGGCCTTCAAATGGTACTGTACTGCCATAGACGGAAGCTCGATGACGTGAAACAACTGTGCCATATAGCTAATCCCCGGCCTTATGGCAACTTAGATAATCAATGAGTGGTGGTTTGTTAGTTTGAGATATAGATGATTAGAATAGCTTGGGTAATCATCCAGAAAGCTCGTCATGGGGTACTGCTTAGCATACCATTCACCCGTGAAATATCACACATTGCTCTCATTCCACCATCAGTCCGCCTGGCGATTGGTTATCTTAAGATTCTTGGAGGCGTTGGAGGGAGGCACGGTCTACATTTCTCCACAACACGTGACTGTTATCGGTTCGATAAGGTCAACGACCCTCAAAAAAATTAAAATATCCAAAACTTCCAAAACCACATATCATCCACTCACCACAAACTTTCAATATGCCCAAACTGAAGGCTGGCAAACGCAACAATGCCACTGCTGGCACACCTTATGAAAAGGCTGCCGCGTTCACCAATTCGTTCAAGCACAATAAAGATTTCGGACAACACATCCTTAAAAATCCTGGAGTGGCAGAAGCTATCGTGAAGAAAGCAAACCTCAAACCTACGGATACAGTACTCGAAGTCGGTCCAGGTACGGGAAATTTGACAGTGAGAATACTAGAAAGTGCAAAGAAGGTTATAGCTGTGGAAGTCGATCCTAGGATGGCTGCAGAGGTCACAAAGAGAGTGCAAGGGAAGCCGGAACAGAAAAGATTAGAAGTTCTCTTGGGTGATGTTATAAAGACTGAATTGCCACCTTTTGATGTGTGCATCAGTAATACTCCATATCAGGTACCTATTCGTCAATCTTGTTCCAGTTCTTCTGCGAGAGAATCTAATACTCGAGTAGATTTCATCACCACTTGTCTTCAAACTACTCTCCTTGCCGAACCCACCCCGATGCAGCGTTCTCATGTTCCAACGCGAATTTGCTCTCCGTCTTACTGCACGCCCTGGTGACCCACTTTACTGTCGGTTGTCTGTCAATGCTCAGTTCTTCGCGAAGATTACACACATAATGAAGGTCGGAAAAAACAACTTTAGACCACCGCCAAAGGTCGAATCCTCTGTGGTACGAATCGAGCCCAAAACAGGCAAAGAGCGCCCAGGAGTCAGCTGGGAAGAATGGGATGGCATGTTGAGGATATGCTTCGTAAGAAAGAACAGAACTATGAGGGCTAGTTGGTTGGGAATGAAGCAAGTACTCGCAATGTGTGAGAGGAATTATCGAGTTTATTGCTCAACGAACAATATCCCTCTAGACGAAACCCCAGTTGATGATGAAGACGAGGACATGGATCTGGACGATGCGCCAATATCTGAGGATGGAGAAGAAGAATGGGGAGGAATAATGGATATGGATAGGGGCGAGGATGATAATAAGCCTTCCTTTGAGGATGAAATGCCTTCCTTCTTTCAGGAACTCAAGGGAACCAACAAGCCTAAATCCAAAAGCAAAGTACCCAAGACCCGAGTGGCAGAACTCGTTCGAGAGAAGATACGCAAGGTTCTGGAAGATGTAACCGAGTTGGCAGATACGCGTGCCGGGAAATGTGACGAGAACGATTTTCTCAGATTGCTATTTGCATTCAATGAGGAAGGGTTACATTTTTCATGATCGCGGGGTGTGGGTCTATGGGAGTGGGTAAAATGGTGTTTGTGGTATATTAAGGCATGGAGTTGATGGTATGTAGGTTCATATTTAAGTCCTTGTACAGTTGTGATTATTGGAATCGTGGGGTAGGAATATTGTATGAAATTCGTTACCACATCACGCATAACTATAGCGTTCAAAAAATGGTTTTTGATCTAATGACCTTTTTGCTGAAATCAATCCACTTAGACAATCCATTGTGAAGAGAATGACTCCTTGCAGGAGATGGTGGGAAGCAATAGGTGAGATTGATTAGACTAGGTAATATAAGCACAGGTAGAGTGGAAGACGGGACTACCTAGTATATGAAAGGTACTCTAGAGTAAGAGTAACTGCCCTGAACTAGCTGCAGCTGTATTGGGACTAGCCCCATTTCCCCACTTCCTATAGTACATGGTAACCGCACCATTGATATCTTCATACCTAGGACCTAGGTAATCTTCAACAATAACCTTTTACCTAGGTACTATTACTCTCAACTCGATTGACATGATCTCAAATTTTGATAGACTTTTTGGTCCCATAATGATTCCAATTGTTAAAAAGGTTTAATTGGTTTGTTGTGAAATTGAAGGTAGGTACCTAGTACCTAGTCTATAAAACGTAATTGTTATAAAGTAAAGGGGAACCTAGGTAGGTAGACATCGGATGATCGAAATAGCATTGTAGTAATCCTGATTCGTGGGGTTCTAGCCGAGCCAATTTTGCTTATTTCAAGCAAGCTTACGCTTTAAGTGAGCTTGCTCGCAATAAGCAAAGGTGGGTCCGCTAGAACCTTCGATTGATGTCCACTATTTAGTAGGCATAGTAGGACTAATCTATTCTCGTATGAGATCAGGCGATTTAAGTTAAACATTTTAAATTGAATAATTTCACTTATTATAAGACTTAAAGGTAAATTTAAAGGTAAATTTATACGTAACTTTAAATGCTAGTAGGTTTAGTAATATGCATCTCTATTATGAAATGTATATTTAAATTAAATCATTTACTATTATATGTAAAGAGATTAGTAGTTCCATCTTATCTAAATCTAGATATCTAATTATTACTAGAAAAGAATACTAAACAAAGCTAAAGAAGCGAGATGGTAAGATTTAACTCTATCTAGATATCTATCTAGGTATCTAGTAGTACCTAGATATCTAGATAGCTCTAGCTCCATGCCTTGGGCAGCAACCCTAGCAGCCCCTAAGAGATAGATAACTATTGTAAAGGGTTACGGTTGAAAATAGAATAGGTAGAATTGTAATTGAAGTTATTGAAAAGAAAGGTTCTACACTTATTCCTATACTAAGTTACTACGTTGGTTACGTGAAATGATATCCTATACACCTAAAGGTGCTTGTTCCGTTATATCTATTACTAACAAAATAGATATTCTATTTACTTATATATTTATTATTATATTTAAATTATAATTAAATTATAATTAAATCATTATTAATATATTACTTCTTTTATATAAATTATTTTTATTTATATTCTTATTTATATTCTTATTTATATTCTTATTTATATTCTTATTTATATTCTTATTTATATTCTTATTTATATTCTTATTTATATTCTTATTTATATTCTTATTTATATTCTTATTTATATTCTTATTTATATTTCTATTTATATTCTTATATATATTCTTATTTATATGCTTATTTATATGCTTATTTTTAATTATATTAATAGAAAAATTAAAAAACATTAATACTATTCATCGCTAACGATTATACTCCTTATTTCTAGTTCTTCAAGACAGCTTAATGAGGCGACATTGCGATTGCGTGAATTCTGCTAGGCCCATTCCCAAGCTGACTTCTCGTCATCACACCTCGGAATTAGTTTCACAAAGTTATACCATTGTGGATGTAGTAAAAAAAATATATTCATAAACATTAGTTGAAACTTGACAGAAGGAATGTATGTTCTGTGCTCCATCGAATGTTGAGTTGTCCCAACTATTTCGTTCGCTCGCAATCAGGCAGCCCCTTCCTCGTCTTCCATCCAAAACATATATACAGAATCTTGTTGGCAGGACCCATGAGACTCCTGCGTCTTGAGCTACCATCCCAATCCAAACATTGCGTCTTCCTCCTAATTCATATAACCTGCGCCGAGACATCTCTTAAGTGGATACTGTGAGGAGCTGCAAAGACTAACAGTGCCACTTACCCAATTCAGGTCATCATATTTGTTGTCTGTGAAACTATCACCTGAATAATGAACTCTGGTCCCCCAATGGCCGACACATCCATAATCAACATGGCCAGATTTTCTTAGAGTCCACGGGTTCGAAACTACAGCTCCGACACTGTGGGCTAGGAGTGTAAATGTATAACCAACTTGGTAGGCAGAAGTCCACGTTTTTGTGTAGTTAATACCAAAACTGGCTGTGAGCCAATTTGCGATGAGTGTAAAAGACGTGCCAGCATCGACACCGAGGGCATTTGCAATTGTTTTTCCTGAAGTGGCGGCGATAAGGGCTTGGGCTTCTTTCGTTACAACGACTTTGGACATGGGAACGTCCCAGCCCAAAAAGCGGTTGTCGGGGTATGCGGTGAGGACGACTGAGTAATGGCATTGACCACGTTTGCTCAGCGTGGCGTTTATGCTTGCGGTCAATTCTTGGTCTAAGGTCTCGTTGTAGGCTGGAATGGGACCAGGTGCTTCGCCATAGGTGGCAAAGTGTTTTGCGAAGAATTCGGCTTTGTCCACAACTTCTGTTCGTCCATTATCGCCCGTGAGAATGAGGTGGGTGTGGTCTAGCACTCGGGGCTTAATTGCTGCTGCGCCGACGATGGTAGAGCCTACCAAGAGACTATAAAGAATAGATGTGATAAACATTATTGAGTTCTTGGAATAGGAGTGGTGGATTGAGAAAGGTGATTGTGATTGACCGATACTGATAAGACTCAATTTTGATGGAAAGGAAGACTGATGCCAGATGGTCTTGCAAATTGTCTGGTGGGAATTCAGAGACTTCATATACTTCTTCACTTCAAGGGAGATTCCGTCAAGGTAATTTGCTTAACGAATATCTTAATCCACTTAGACAAACTCAGAACTCTCAAGGTTGGAATGGGCGCTCTAAGGAAAATAGGAAAATAAGATATCTTGCCGTAGGTAAGTTTATCTTGCATTATTCCCCAACTCTCGCCAATCACCATCAACACAATCATCATTTCACCAATGAGATCTGATTTGAATCCCAACACACTTTCGCAAAAACCGTCCGAATTAGAACCATAAACGTGCCGGATTGGAGTTGTAAACTTTAAATGAAGGTATACGAACCACAGCTGACTGGCCCGCGAGAAAGTATACCAATCGCCGCTAAGATAACATCGTGGGATTCGTGGCAACCCGGCAAGATACCTGTTTCGTTACAATTATTTAGGTTACTATTATGGGGGAGGGGAGAGGGAGGGGCACGTGTGATATCGTACTCGGTTTGTAATATGGTAATAATATGGTAATTGTGCGGCGGCAACCAAAAGTAGAGGGATCCAGATTCTAGAGAGAGTTTCACCGTTTTATCTTACATGGATTAGATGTGATTCCATGATAATCCTCGCCCGTGGGGGATAAAAAGTTAATAACAAACATAATAATTGATGTGGTTGACCCTTATTAATCTAGATTGGATGAAGTTGATGTCTATGACCAGTGACCAGTGACCACCTTGATGAGGCTCATGTGCTGCATTGTGCCATCTCCAATAATCAATTAGAGTTTGTCGAGTTAGGAAATATCACCCAACGATCTGCTCCCCCCCCTGTGACCCCCCCTGTGACCCCCCCCTGTGTCACTTTTTTTATACGGTGTCCTTACTCCTTCCTTCTTCGGCTAAGTGGCTTTCTAATTAGGCCCGGGGTACAGTAAACGGTCACGGTATACATACCTCAGGTCCTCATCTAAACATTTATATTAGAATTAAAGTTTGAGTCAATAGATCTCATGAATATCAACAAGTAAAAGGTTTCACAGCCTCACAGGGCAACAAGATTCATGAATCATGATTCCAATCTCAATAATGTCGACAAGTAGACTCAATGATTCACAATCATATCATGACCCGCCGCCCATGGCGGCCAATTCCCAATTGGCCTTCTCGCGCTTTTGGCTTTTGGCTTTTGGCTTTAGGTCATGAAGCAAGCAGTACCGTTTATACCCATGATCGACATTGACTCCCGACCCGAAACCATAGATGATCATCAAAAAATCATTTCGGGAATACACCGCCGAAGTTGTTCCAAATTTATCCAGCCTCCTATTAAGTTTTAACTTTTGATAGAACTTTCCACAACTAAAGTTTTTATGGTGTCTTCACTAGTATACACCTGCATGCAACCGGCATACACCTACCTGCATATCTCGGGTAGAGATCGTAATTTAATATGTGAAGATAAAAGTTACGACAAGGTTAAAAATATAAGATACAACAAGGTTTGTGACTAGTGACATAAGGTGTATATCCCCAGATGTACCGGTATCTCAGTCTTATTGTATTTATATGTCCCACAAAGCCACAGAATCTCGATACAGCTTCATCACAGTTCTCTATTCCATCACCTACCTTCAGCAGTTCAGAACCAGACTCTCAATTCTTACATCCATCTTGAACATTGGTCATTCATAGCCTCTCTACAATCACCATGCATTTCTCAGTTCTCCCAGCTGTCCTTCTCCTCTCCCTCACCGGCTTGTCGGTAGCCGATCTCCACGACAGAGCCATTTGCATTAATTGGGTAAACAATGTAGTATGTCATCCCTTCTCCTTATTCTCTCCTTCCTCTCCTTAGCAGGTGCTACCCACGTCCGCATCTTACCCCCTTTCTCCCTCCATATTTTTTTCATCTATCAATACTAACCAATTCATTCAGGCTGTCTACAACGAAGCAGCAACCAGGTACGCCTGCTGGAGATACAGAAACAGAAACACGGGCAACAAGCAATGGGATAAATGTCCCGATTGCTACTACGCTGCAGGTGGATGGGCCCATTGTCAATCGGATGGATGGCACATGGGTGGTGACGAGGTGAGTTTTGAATTTCCTCTTTCAGTTTGTGAACAATTGGAAGGCAATTGCATTTTGGAAAGAAGATAAACTAATGTGCGTGCGTAGATCACATATTATTGCAAGCTTAAGGGAGCCGTGGCTTTCACTTAAGAAGTGCAAGTCTCGGGAAGGAAGAACTATCAGAGATGTTGACGCGGCGAAATGGAGTTTTTGCTGGATGGATTTCTTGAGGTGCTTTTGCTGATGACCTTGCTCGACCTGGACGATGTACATATTTGGTGATGAGTGATTTTGAAGGATTTGATAACAGCGTGGGATATTTTGGCACATTCATGTGTCGTATGATTAAATGGATAATACAATATGATAACCGCAAAAAAATGAGATATACTTGAGCATATTGAACCACTCTTGAACAAATTGGAAAGAAGCATTGACATTATCAGCTACATCTTCACAGCCTCGAGAAAAGAATTGTCATCCAGATACCGTGTATCTTGCATACTGTTTAGAAGTCAGCCCCCCTCTTATCACCCGATCACTCACTACCTATCATACGGGAATTGAAGCGAATAATTGCACCTAGAACCGGCGGCTGGATCTCTAATATGCCTAAATCCCCTGATATCAATGTCCGTAACGGTCTTGTTCTTACCATACCCCACAAACGTCCCATTTACAGCTGGATTCCCCGAAAGCACAAAATTAACTAGGTATTCTTGGAACAAAGTCGCAATATTAGTTATTACTGGTGGTCCATGAAAAGTCCCATGAGTGGTATCGCCGTTGAAGAATGTGGATGCAAGAGAGTAAGCGTTGCATGATAGTACGAAGTGAGAGATTGAGAGAGCAAGTCATTAAATGGGTGACCTATAGCCGTAGCTACGGTTGTAGATGGGTGGATAGAGCATATCTGCCAATTACCATGGTGTTAACATCCAATAGTACTTTGTGAGGTAGGTTTCTCAGTTGGTCTGCAGTTGTAACAGTAGTGTTTGAGAGCAATGATGCATTTCCAATTACCTCGTAGAAGGAGGCTTTTGCTTGAGATGAAACAATAGGTATGAAGGCTAGACTCCGTGGGACTGCTTGCTGAAATGGAGCGTGGCCTTGATTACCGCCATAGTCTGTGTATGGTGTAAGATTGATCCCGCACCTCCAGACTCTCCCATAACAGTAGCTCGATTGAGATCTCCACCAAATATATGGATGTAGTTTTGGACTCCATTCAAGCGCAAGTCGTTGAACTAATAAGCCTGAGTTTGCTGTGATGTCTGAATTCCCAGCAAGGAATCTCTATCGGTTCTTAGACAATGTACAAAAGAGCCCCGAAAATTGAAATCTGCAACATAGGAACATTCCAACTCGATAGTTCATGGCGACATAGACCACTCCTTCCTTTCCATTCTCTTGACTTGCGGCTATAAGGTTTGCAGGGTTCAACTGTCCCAATGCGGTCTTACTACCACAAACGCGCCCACCTCCGTTGATCCAACCCAGCACAGGTGCACCAGTCTCTCTTCCTGACATGAGTCCCTATGTCAGCTGAGGAAGATGAAATTCGTGAAGGTACCTGTATTTTTCACATTTATTCCTTTCCATACTCCCAGAGGTGCTGGTTGCATCGAATATCTTCTGTGGCACTATAATATCAAGGAACAGACAATCTTCACTTAAACGTGGATCAACTTTCAGGGCAGTGCTTATTGCAAACATCTTGTGAGCTGGATTTGTAGAATTACTGACATTCTGACCAGTCAAGTAATCGTTCAAGAAGTCATTGGAAGTGGAGTACCAGGCTACACATAATCAGTCGTTTAGAGGAATTTAATTTGGTTTGTAGTCATACCTGAGCCTGACAGTATCGGATATTTGAGAAGTTGAGATAAGGGTATTGGCCGGAAGATTGTTCACACAGAAATCATTAGTTACCATGGAGCAATTGCGAGTGAAAGAAAGAAATTCGACATCCCGAACTTAGAACAATAATACAAGTCTCCAGGTAGAAGGGTTGAAGCAGAAGACGTACATTCAAAGTTCCTTGATGGATGGAGTATCCAAGATCAACAGTGGGCAGGTCCGAACTGATACTACCCGCCAATATCGCAGCTACAGCTACAGCAGTCACAGCAGATACAAGAGTCGTCATCATGCATGGAATATATCACAAAGAACAAGATTTAGGAGAGATGATAGTTGGATGTTCAAGAAAAAAGAAGCAAGACAACTGGCAATCTTGGAGGAAAGTGGAAAACAGTAAGAATAAGAAGGGAAATATTGAAAATGTTGATTTAATTGCTGTTGATATAAAATAGTTCTACATACGCTAGCTCGATACACAATAATAACAAGTTCAAAATGCTTTGAAACATCGATTTCTGTCAAATCTATTTATCAATAAGTAATATCAAAAAGTTGCTGTTAACAAATGTATAGGAAATTCTTCAACCATTCAAATTAAATAAATATCAGATTCAATACTGCGTTTGGTTCAAGAAATTCCTGCCATATATTAAGCTCAATATCACGTTCGGTTTGACCATATTAGACCAATATATTAGGTCTAATATGGTCAAAAAGATCGATCTGAATGCACCCATAGTGAATAGACATACTTATACCACCCGCCATCACTAAATTTCTTGATGTCCGAATATGGTAACTTCATAGTTGACTACTGCTACTTACTAAAGAGGGAGTCTACTAAATCCAAATGCTGTGCACCATATACTGTTCCTTTTCATAATAGAAAGTTTGTCCTCCAGTGCATTCCATTATTCCATTATTCCATTACTCCATGAACCTTCACTCTAGCCATCAATCTCAGCAATATCGAGGTTGCTGACAATCCGTATAGAGGTCAACATATTAGGAATCAGGATTATTCTGGAAGCTAAAGCTATTTAGGGCCATGTACAAGCCGATGGCTCTTGAGACACCTACCAATGGAAATATCTCAACATTGCTCCCAAACTCAATGGCTCACTTGCCTTTCTCATGGACCATGGACCATAGGAAGGTAAATTATCGGGAAATTGAGAAATATCTTTCATCCCACATGCCACTTCAACTTTGAAGTCGGATGGATGGTCAAGCAACCCTGATAGATACATATTACACAAGGACGGCACCCAACTTCCCAAGGATGGGATATTGCGCCATAGATCGGGTTGTAAAAATCACTGAGTGTAAGGATTGCATAATTTGCCTTGTACAAGTGCTCGCTTACTGACTCGGTACTCATAAGTTCGTAGGCCAATAGAGGTAATACTGAATTTTTTTTCCAACAAGGTACTCGTTGCCACCAAAAAGTATAAAAAAGTAGCACTAAATAAGCATTTTCTTAAAGTTTTTAACAGTCTGTGAGTCTATGACCACTGTCCTGTCGCCCAAGCCATGGGTCCATCAATTCATGGGGCCATGGCCGAGAAAATAAAGTTGTATATGAGTGCGGGGCAACAGCCACGTGGACGATCATCGTTCACGTGTGAATCAATCAGAAAATTATCCTTTTCTGAATAAAGTTCAACAAGACGGGATTCGGGAAGAGCACTGAGCACTGAGCAGGATCCAAAGATGAGACTCATGGCACATGAGAGATCTAGATCATCAGGATTCAGATGACGACAGCCGGATGAGAATAAAACCCAGAATCCTGGTGAATCTTTGTAACTAGACTAGTAGCAGGGCTAGTAGGTCTAGTAAGGCTAGTAAGGCTAGTAGGGCTAGTAGGGCTAGTAGGGCTAGTAGGGCTAGTAAGGCTAGTAGGGCTAGTAGGGCTAGTAGGGCTAGTAGGGCTAGCAGGGCTAGCAGGGCTAGTAGGGCTGGTACAGTAGGGCTGGTACACTAGCCTAGGTAGGTACTCAGTCTAGAACTCTACTACCCTAAGCTCTACACTAAGGGTCTAATAAGAGTCTTCAGTTAAGGCTTGTAAAGTTGTGTTTCAAATGTTGCGTAAGAGTGAAAACCCTGAGGGCTCTATGACCGGGACCCTTATAACCTTAATTGATCTAGGTTTTCAAATGCCGAAGAGAATTCAAATAATAGAGAAGAAGACCAAAACACCTTGAGGGTCTCATAAGACGCGAGATGAATCTGATGAATCTGATGAGACTCGAGTGAGAATCTGATAAGTCTTGAATGTGAATCCGATAAGACTTGAATGTGAAGCCGATAAGACTCCCCAGAGAATCTAATCAATCCTGATTTCTAAAGGGCAAAGAGAAAGTAAATTTTACCATGGATCAATTACACCGGCCTAATGCGGTAATTGGAACTTCCCACTAACAACGAGGTCATTTCGAAGTACCTACCTAATTCGGAAGATGATATTATGCAGGTGAGCGAGATTCGCACGTGAGTGTTTCAGAGCCATTGATTACATTTTACATTGATCTTTTAAATAAACTTGATTTTGGTTCATTTGATTTTATATTAATAACAGACTTGGTATACCTACCTAACCTGGTAAGTGCCGAGGTAAGTGCCTCGGCTTTACGGTTGCTCGGTTCTACGGTTCGTAGTTTTCTTATCACATAATCATACAAATGCATAAACCAACCAATTAAAGCTATGTGGGATTGCCGCGTGGGTGGCCGGGGGGTTTAACTGTCTCATTTAGGTAAACATATGCGCCACTTTAGTACCAAAAAACTATATATTTACGGCAATATTAGTAAATCAATTAAACTACTACAAGGGTCTAACCCAGTATGAGATAAGTTTGTAGGTTTTGTAAGAATAGAATATCATGTGATTATATAATACTAATGAAGGGGACATTTGAAAGCATATAATAGTAGGTAGCAAAAGTTAAAAGTAGTAAAACATAGTCTTTTCTCTATATATGTGCTTGCTGTTAGTAGCAGAAGCATATCAAGGTAAGAGGCTGGAGGTAGAGGTAGATAGATGATAATTCAGACGTTATGCTTTCGATATAAAATAATTAATAGTAAGGACCTTGTGTTAAGCAACTTTTTGACGGAGTACGTTGACCTAAGTACGTTGACCTATCTACGTCCCTACGTTGTTGGTATTTCGAAATTTGCACTGCCACAAAACAGGTTTTTCATCAAACCGGTTCCATTGGAATCACTTGTTAGCCACACCTTGGAAGTTCCTTGGAAGTTGAAATTGCGTCAACGATCGCCTAGGTGATTGATTATTGGTGGACCGTACAGCCACAAAATCGATGATGACGTTAGAACCACTCGCCACAATTATGACGACTTTATTGATTTACTCCGTAGATGGGGTAGGAAGGAGTTGGTTGTCCCCGGTATCCGTCAACGTGTTTAAGGTAGGTAATAGCACGTATGCACGTATGCACGTATGCTGCATACGTACTAGGTATGCATGTATGTCAATATGTAGCTGGAGGTAGGTGATAATTGATAGGTTTGTCATTTAGGAGAGCTAATCAATTTAGCTTGGCCCCTTACAGAAAACCTGTCTAACTGTCTAATAGACCAAGGCCCCGCCTAGTAGTATGTAGGTAATGGGAATCTGCGGGGTAATGGGAAATCAGGAACAAGTGCATATACTATATGATATGTGCTTATGCTTGCTTACTTGCTGCAAGTTGCAAGTTGCAAGTTGCATATTTTGATTCAATTATTCCTTGTTATGACATGATGGCAGTGCGGTCTTACACAATTCCCATTCCCATTCCCACCCCCTTCCCCTTTCCCCTTTCCCCTTTCCCTTTCCTCTTTCAAACCGGGATCTGAATTATTTCATTCGATTCACTGCATGTGAATAAACCCTTTCCCATTCTTGTTAAACATGATACGTTGACCGGTATGCTATGATATAACATGACGTCAGAAACAGGTTTTATTGCCTCTTCATACACCGTTGCTGCGGAATCCTGAAGTTGGCAAATGAAGCTGGAGGTCTCGAGTCTTTTATTATTTAAGGACTGCCTTCTACCTCCTAAACCCCCTCTCTCTCTTTCTTTCTTTCTTTCTTCCATCATCAACAAGCAAACAAACAAACAACCAACCAACCCAAAAGCAAAACTTCAAATCAAATCATAACCTCCTACTTCAACTCTTCAACCAATACCACATTCAAAATGACTAAAGACGGAGAATCCACCATGCAAAAGGTCAAGGATGTCCTCCACATCGGTATGTTTATCCTTTTCCCTCTTCCCCTCTTACCAAAAACTAACAACAACCCCAGGTGGAAACAAAGACACCACAACTGGTACGACTCACACCGGTACAACCCACACTGGCCACGCTGAGGGTTCTCATGGACCTCACAGCTCCTCTGTTGCAAATGCTGCTGATCCAAGGGTCGACTCCGATCTTGATGGTAACCGCCTTCCCAACAAGACCTCGGCCGGCTACGGTACTCAGGATGCAGCCTATGGAACCACTGGTGCACACACTGGCACCCACACTGGTACCCACATTCCAGGAACTACTCACAGTGGCACAACTCATACGGGAACAACCGGTACCCATATCCCAGGCACCACCCAGCATCAAGCTCATGGACACGCTGAAGGATCCCATGGACCTCATGGCTCCTCTGCATTGAACGCTGCCGACCCACGAGTCGATTCAGACCTTGATGGCAACCGTCTTCCTAACATGACTTCTTCCGGTTATGGTACTAAAGACGCATACGGCTCTGGTGTTACCGGCTCAACCGGTACTCATCATCACCAAGGCACCACCGCTGGCAATACTGTTGGCGGAACTGGCTTCGGCGGAGGAATCTCTCACAGCACCAATGCTGGCCCTCACAACTCCAACCTTGCTAACGCTGCTGATCCAAGAGTCGACAGCGATTTGAGCAACACTGGCAACCGTCACGGAGCTTCCACTGGTCATTCTGCATTTGGAGTTTCTGGTTCCCACGCCACACCTGGCTCTGGAACTGCCCAGAACACTGCAGGCCCCCATAACAGCGATTTGTTGAACAAGTAAGCTCTTTCCCCTCTCATGCTCTTCAATATATACTAACAACTTTTCACAGGGCTGACCCCAGAGTCGATGCTGACCTTGATGGTTCCAAGACTTTTGGAGGAAACAAGACCTACCAATAAACCACATGTACAATAATACCCTTACTTAACGCGGCATGAATTCGTGATACCCGAGGATTGGGCATACCCGCGTAACTGGGGGGTTTTCTATCTTCACTCGATTGTCGTTTGGGCTAGGGCTTTTTGATTTGCATATGCTGGACGGATGGATGGGTGGGATGAAGGGGTTCTTAACGATATGCATGGATTAGGTTATGACTTACGAAATGATAACAATCACTTCTTAAATATTATTTGATCTTCTCGTGTGATTGTGAGAACTTAGTGAATGTACTTCCTCTTTCCATAGCACGATACGCGATTCCAAGAGAAGAGCATGGGAGATAAAGAATCCGATTGTAATAACAGGTATATCATGGGTGCGTAAGAATCCTTCATGCACGCCTTGGCTTGGTGGTGCATTGTGCGGAGAGGAGCTTGAAGCGGTTTATTGGGGAAGTCCCTGAAGCAACCAAATATGTACAGTACTTTAAATTGAATTTGACATATACGAAAATAGCGAGAGTTCCAAGGTTGTACTTGATGCTTAATGGGTGCATCCGCCTATCGAATTAAGGAAACCCAATAAGTATAAAGATGGCGACAGTTATAACTTATAAGATACCTGGTGCTCAATGAGCATATTGCCTAGGTAGGTAGTTATTACTTAGTTGACTTTACTGTGGCTTAGGTCAACATAGACACTTTCCTTTCTTAGGTTGGAAGAAACGTGGGAAGCTACGTTGGCTAGAATGCTCCTAGATGCTTAGATGAGATTGATGAAAGGTTCAAACACCATCTGATCTCAATGATAGAGGTAAATTCAAACTCGGATATTGAACAGGGCTTTAAAAGTATCTAGGCATTTAAAATCCCATATCATCACCTGGGCATTATTGAACTATATTAAAAAGTGGAATGGGGTCTATGGGTATCTAAACCTGACAGATAATTTGTTTTGTCTGAATTCATATTCGAGCAATTGATACTATTCAGAAGAGAAGAATGCCACCTGCAACATTTGATGCTGTAATATGAGGACCTCTTAAGGAAAGAACCAGCCACCCGCTTGCGACATTCGAGGAAGGGACATAACGATAAGAAGCGAAGCAAGTATCTAAATGTTGCAGACATACCTAGTAACTTATGTAGGTTAGGTGGTAGTATTACATTACATTGCATTCTTCAATATTATTTTCATTTTTCATATTCTTAAGAGTAAGTGACTGAAGTCCACCCTCAATCCTGAAAGGGTACCTAGAAGGTATGGAACATTGCGCTGCTGCTGCTGACCATGATAGTATAATTACAACAATTGACTACACAGAAGAGATGGAGCCTCTCACAAATAGGTACGTATATTGTTTCTGGGACACACTTCTCTCTCGGACTCCATAACGCCTGTTATTTTACAGATTCTAAGTTTTACACGCAGGTTCTCAGTCCTTGAGATTGAAGATGTTGACCAAGAAATCGAAGATGAGCTAGTCCCACAACATGAATCGCCAGTCGCGATGCCGCACAAACGCACTTCTAAATCTTACAATCGTCATCGCAACAGTCACAAAAAATTTGTTATTAAGAAGCCACCATTCTTGAGAATACCTCTCGAGTTACGATGGATGGTTTTAGATCAGCTTGTGGCTTTGAATACAGAGATAGAGATCAGTCCATCCACCATCGATTCTTTCCACGCTCTCCGCCTCACCACGAAAGGCCTTCGCGAAGAAGTCAAAGAATGGGCAAAAAAGAGACCTGATATCGTCAACGATTTCCCGTATGGCTATTACATCCCATCAGAAACCACATTCATTCTGAAGATTGATCATCGCTGGAAAAAAAGATTCGCCAATAAGACAGTTTCGGGATCTCATGTAACATTCAAACGATCCAAAACACAACCCCGAATGACAGTGGGAACGAGAGCTATCACACATATAACGAGAGAGAAGGCTTGGCATGGCTTCTGTAGTACGCTGAAACCGGAAAATGTAGCAAGAATGCATCTCAAATTCGAAATCTCGTTATCAGATGAGTTTTCGCCAAGGCACTTGACTCGTATGTCCCAAGAGGAGCTGTGTGTGGCATTGTCGGCCGCGACGTACTATCATGGGGGACCTTGGGCTTCCATGCGTCTTTTTGTTCATGGAACACTCGATCAGCTTTCTATTATAAATGATCCAAGCATGTTTTTACAAGTCAGGGATTTGCTTCACGTAACACAAAAGACGCACTTCGATGAGGAAACATGGGAACAGTTTCGCGATTCAAATTGGCCAGACGATGACTACGACGCTCTGGAATATCCCATTGAGGTGTCTTATTGGGAAGACGAACACTACAAGATATCCAAGTGGGACAAAACCAATGCGGAAATTTACGAGTATGGTGGTAAGGTAATGGAGTTTAAAATTAAATCGGCGGAGGATATGCGTCGTGGACCAGTACCAGAACCATTTCCACAACAAAAATCCACAGCCCCTGCTGATGATGATTTTTTGGAGTCTGAGAATGAGCTTTTTGACTCGACACTGGATTTTCTTCCTGGGGGGTGTTTGTAAAAAAGCCCACCGCACATGCTCCCAAGGACTGACAGCATGATGGTCTTGAAGTATAACACCGACTGAGACAATGAGGTCTGGAACCTTACTCAGAAATTGGAGTAGCGTCGGGTATTCTTACCCCAGCATTAGAAGGCATTAGAAATGAAACATGGGATTCCAAATTTGAGATCACTATGTGTGATCTTTATTGAGAAAGATTTGTGAGCAAAGAGAGAACCACACGATATGTCAAATAAATCGCATAACAAACGCGAAACATGCCTACCTAGTAGGTAACTCGTCTCATTTATCTATCTCTTACTTGAGATTCGACATTCAAATGTTCTCAAGAATAGATGCCTTATGACACTCTTCAATGATCCCCGCCCACTATTGTTGACGGCTAAAGTATCCTTCCCACGAGAAGCTTATTAGAAAAGAAACATCACACTCGTGCTAAATGGAGCACTATATGGCTCAGACTAAGTCAACTAGATTTACCTTTCCAGGCTTTCCTTAATGTGCCAAGAGCAGTTTGGGTTGACTTCCCCGGACATTAAAATATCCGCCGCAGCTTTTAGATGATCCCCTTGACCTTATCCCTCGACTTTCTGTTCTGTTTTGACGATGTTGGGATGTATAAATATGCTTTTGATCCTCTTGGAAATATTGATATTCCAAAGTTCTAAAGATGTTCTCGAGTTCAGACCGAGATGAAGAATTGGGGGCGAAGGAAGTTCGACGGTGCAGGTACAAGTGATCATGGGAAGCAACCGAAGGGGTCCTTGAGTCTGATGGCGGAGAACTTGGCTCCAACTTGACTTGTGTATCAAGGAGTCTTATTTACTTACCATGCTCGATGCATGCATGCCGGTCTCAACCGATAGGTTTTCAATAGGTACCTATGTATGAACGTTGGAATATTTAGTAGCATCATCTATTGGCTTCCCTTCCGATTTAGAGAAGTACTGCCGTTCCTTTCTCGACTTGGTCATTTTTCACAATATTTTCGATTGGATTTCTCGCTCGTCTCTTCGTATACCAATCAATCTTCTGCATGGGCGAAAATATTCGGCGATACGAGTCAACGGAGTTATGTATAATAAATACCTCTCTTTGATTCGTAATTTGCTAGTTGGGCCATTTGCTGGCTTATTACACTTACATCATCATTCATCCTCTCAACTTGAATATTGTTAATGTTTCCTCCTCTCCCCATTCCCCGCACTCCCCACACTCCCCGTATCCACTTCCCCTCACCCCAGCTCAGATCATCCATCCATTCATAGGTATTATAAGTTACATATATCCGTAGGTATTGACTCCCAGCATTCTATTCCATTCCATTCCCACCCTCTTCAACATCAGTAGCAACAACATGAAACCCAGTATTTTAAGATCATTCCAGAGCAGGGCAGCATCATTGATTAATACAATTACAATGTAACTTAATGCAAAGAGCTAGCTACGGATGGATGGATGTAGATAGATAGGTAGAAGAAAAAATGAAAAAAAAAAAAATTGGTATGTCAGAAGCTCGAAACTTCTCAGAGTTATGGAGTATTTGAAACCCTGAGAAACTGTTTCTGCGCTTCTATTTTATTCTGATTTTTGTTTGTTTTCTCTCCACCAACCAATCCGCCCGCCAGCCTGCCTGCCCTATCCCACACCGTTGCCATCCCCACTCTGCCTGCTTCCATCCACCAACCACATCCATCGACCACCAACCATATCTATGAAAATCCATCTATGTATAAGCTATCTAATAAATTAATCAATTCCATTCATGTCAAGCATACAAAATCTACGCGTCTCACATTGTGGCAGCATACCGCGGGGTATTATTTTTAGGTGCCACGGCCAAGGACGGGGCTTCTCAGAAGGTAGAAAGTCGAGTTGCACTCTTTACCACTGTACCAACCTGCCCAAACGTTGCGCATCTATTAACGAATATATAGAACGAGGCAGGCCGCCTCGCCACGCGCGCCGACAATGTGGGCGCCGACGGGGCGCGAGATTCGAGGGGACCCACTTATCAAGAGATGCAAACTTTCATGACATTGGTGAGCTGCTGGGAGCTCCACTGTGGCGTTTCTTTACTCTTATCTCATCTCGTCTCGTCTCGTCTCGTCTCATCCCATCTCGTCTTCTAGCAAGAAATGGAGGCCGGGAGTGGAAATTGCAGGGGCTGGAAGAGAAATACCTATGAGGAGACGACTGTAGGTAGGTACCCCCATAAATCCCATTCTCTTCCCATCAACAAACCGCCAATATGTATCGAAAAGGAAGAGTGCCCCCCAAAAACCTGTCGGGAAAACTCCTTTGAAGATGATTTTTTTCATGTGCAACTTGGTGCGAAGACACTGACTAGGGTGATCTTATTTATGATGGATCTTCCATCTTATGTAAGAAATGAAAAAGAAAATGCTAAGGAATAATGCCGATGATATTGATGGTGATGGCACGGGATGAGTTTAAGCTGGCGGTGGTGCCGTTGCGGTACTGGTGATAATGCATTAGGAGGAAGTAACGGAATGCCAATGAAAACCATCATAATTTCATAATTTCAAAAGAAGATAGAGACAACAAAAGAGACCCCAACACCCCCTGAAAACCCAGATAACTGACGAGAGAAACCTTCTAGTATTACTCCTTTCATCGACCACACATCTCACACTTCACCTGAATCGTAAAGAAATTGCACATTCATTGATGACTTGAACACCAACTGATTACCTAGGCAATGATGTTTATAATTTCATCACTAGTTTTCCTTCCAAACTATGCACACTATTCACCACCTCTCCCCTAAGCAACCTGCCACCGCTTTCCACACCCTCAATCCATCCCGGTCCCTTTTAACTTTATTCTCGCCAGAGTGCTCCTATGTACAACTCATTCATCCATACAACTTTCTCATTTACTTCACCTGGCATAGACATGATGTCAAAATTTCCCATTTCCTTCGTCAACATTTTTATCTTCGGGCGCAAAGGCACACGGAATTCAAACTACCTGTATGCATTTACTCAAATGGCTTGGGCTTCTGCATTTACTCAAGTGGGATGCCTTCATATTCCGCGAATCCTAATGCGAGGTTCATGTTTTCTGTTGTCATGTGTTAGCTTCTAATTTCTTTCGTATAGTCAAAGCATAAGTGGAACATAATTGAAAAAAAGAAAAGACTTACGCAAACACTGTGTCGCAGCCCCCTTCAACAAATTATCAATGGTCGCACAAACCACCACTCTCTTCCCACTGCTATGTACTCCAAAGCCGCCAATCTCCACTCCATGCTTGCCACTAATATTCTTAACACTTGGCGCCTCGCCAGTAATCTTGACCAATTTCTCCCCGGCATATCGTTCCTGGTAAAGATTTCTAATATCTCTACTAGTCATTTTCTCCTTTAGAGGGATAGAAATTGTGTGATGGATACCCTGGAACCAGACGGCAACATGGGGAATAAATGCAACTTCGACGCCCAATTGGTTGCTAATCTCGCGTTCGTGAATGTGGTCGGTGAGGGAGTAAGGGATGATGTTACCAGT
Organism: Ciborinia camelliae; assembly: GCA_025890175.1. Taxonomy (NCBI): domain Eukaryota; kingdom Fungi; phylum Ascomycota; class Leotiomycetes; order Helotiales; family Sclerotiniaceae; genus Ciborinia; species Ciborinia camelliae. Next base: position 1,123,834 of record JANPYM010000013.1, read on the forward strand.
GAGGTTCTCGACATCATTCTTTGGGGATGGTTTGGTACCGGCTCCGGAGTAACCCGAAACACCGAAGATAGTTGGTTGACCTCCAAGGAAAGGTACCAATGGAGCGATGCCAAGTTGAGCTGCTGTAGCATAACAACCTGGGTTAGAGATTCGAGTTGCCTTGGCGATATCGGATCTGTTGACTAATTCTGGAAGACCGTATGTCCACTTGCTTTCAAATCGGTAATCGGCAGAAAGATCAACAATGACACTGTTTTGAGGTCCCTTACCCTCGTTGACAGCATCAACGAAAGGCTTGCAGACACCGTTTGGTAATGCCATAACCCAGCAGTCAATCTCACCATTTTCTTCCATTCTTCGAACATCTTCGGGAGAAAGGTTTTCATACGTAATATCTCTCTTCTCATAGCCCTTCAACTTTTGACCAGCAAGTTCTCTTGATGAGACGTGTCTGAGATCCATGTTTGGATGAGCATTGAGAAGGTTGATCAAAGCTTGACCAGTGTATCCTCTAGCACCAATCAAAGCGACCTTAGCAGGTTGAGTATTGGATGAGTTTTGCTTGCCGAAAGGAGGGTTGGGGTTAGTCGTTGTAGCATACCCTCGTGCCGAAGTAGTATAACGCGCAGCACGGGAAGATTTGGCAGTAGGTCTACGTGCAGAAGTAGAGAAAGCACGAGCTTGTTGTTTGATACCACCCTGACCTGCCATAGCTGCGCTCATTCCAGTCGCTGCTCTGGCCGCCCGGTGAATTCGTGCTTCAAGGTTAGCATCTCCGAGCATAGATCTACCGTGAGTGACAAATTCAGTCATGAGGTCTTTGACTTCATTACCATCCGTAATTCCATACCAGAACATAACCTCTCCATCCTTAGACAAGCTACCATCGGCTTTATCGAAGAACCAAGTTAAATTCTCATCATCTTCCTTGACAGTCCAGACCAACTTTGAGTGATCCTTCTTGATAGCAGCGAAAACATTATCAGCAACATTAGTCAACCATCCGGCCTTGGTAATAGTAAAAGTAGCCAAGTTAGAAAGAGAACCTGGTGACTTTGGTGGGAGAACAATCGCAAGAGCATCCATAGGCTCATCGAAATAAGCCTTGAATTCCATGTTCTTGAGCCCATCAACATATCTGTCAACGGTAGCTCGTGCATCAAGACCCTCACGGTCGCGTACAAGAACATCCTTCAATTTCTGGATATCCTCAAATTCTGAAAAGGAGCTGACGGTCGCTAATTTATTTCCTCTGCGAATCAAAGTTCCCGCTCCGGTATCGGTGAACAATTCTTTTTGAAGATCTGCTGGGTGAATGATGGCAACGCTGGAAGATCTTGGAAGAAGATCAAGCAATTGCTTGGTCTCCTTGATCTTTAGTCTTGTACCGTATCTGCACCACCATTGAGACATCAATGAATCGTATTCCTCATCGAGATTGATGGCCGAAATCTTCTCGTTGGTATCCGCATTGAAGAGCCCACCCTTCTCTGACAAGTAAACAATCTTCAATGGTTGTAATTCTCTGGCAAGCTCTCCAGCAGCAACATCAGCATTGACATTCAAGACTTGACCCTCAGGAGTCTCGGCCATTGAAGTCAAAATTGGCAGACATCCCGCATTGATAGCAGCTTCAATTGGACCTTTGTTAACCTTGTTGATCTTGCCAACCAGATTGTATTTCTCCTTATCCAAATAATCGGCGCCGAAAACACCAGAAGTAATGGGTCTGGCCCTGACACCCATCTCCTCCAACTTCTCTACCAACTTCAAGTTCTCTTCCAAAAACAGCTTTCGCGCAACTGCCAACGTCTTTCCATCCGTAACGCGAATACCCTCTTCGAATTGTGGTTCCACACCGGCATCTTCCAATAGCTTGTTCAACTGTGGTCCTGCGCCGTGGACAACAACGGGGAACAGTCCCACATGGTTGAGGAAAGCGAGGGCGGACGTAAGAGATTCGAGATGTTCGGTGATGATCGCACCACCAACCTTGATAACGGCGAACTGTTGCGATGACACGGAGCTGAAATGTGAGAGATATTGTTGAACTTCGCGCTTGGAACCAATGTTACTGAGGAGTTGAACCACAGTCGAACGGGTTGCGAAACTATCTGTAGCGGACGCAGAGTATTGTCGTCTGGAAGAAAGAGCTACAGCCGTGGTAGCTTGTGGGAGAGTTCTCGCAGTCGAAGAGGAAGGGAATTTGGTAGTAGCAGTGAGTGCCCTTCTGGCTACAACAGCTGCTCTAGATCGAAGTGCCAACATGTTGGTGGGGGTAAAATCGATTTCGGAGTAGAGAGATTATTCAAAGTAAATTTTGTTGAGGAACTCGAGCTCTTCCTTCTAACAGCTCCTTTCGCAGAGCTTATGAAAGAGGAATCCGATCCAATTCAATGCCAAACAACCCTTGAATTCGAGAGTTATCTCATGCAAGGTGGGTAAAATTGAAGATGTTGGTTGAGGGAGGGGTGCTATGATTTGAAAATAACGCAGACTAGAGGGATATAAATTTGTGAGCGACTCGGTTCATGTAATTTGCCTCAATCCTCTCTTTTTAGCAGAACCAATGAAAGAAAATGTAAAGATATAAGAAAGATGAAGTTATATATCATACCTTTCTTTAACTTTCTTAAGAATTTCGGTCAATTGTAAGTAAATAATAGTCAGCTATCAAAATGACAGTCATAGTTCAAAAAAGCTCTGATAATAAATTCAATTCGGCTTAAGTTCTTCAGTTCTTAACCAACCAACTTTAATAAGGACTCATTATTATTGATTGATTTTGTAGTACCTTGCAAAATTAGTGGGGAGAATCGCCGATGTTGTACGATTGGTTGAAGTGATTGATTTATTTATATTATCGTCATTGATTGGTTAGATACAAGATCTTGGCATAAAGAAGGATACCCCACACCAGCAGAAGTTTTACTCTCATATTCTCATATTGGTGTCAAACTTTTCTCAAAGCTTCACAGTTCACAGACTTCACTTATTACTAGGTACCTACCGAGTAGGTACACGAGTGCAGGTGGAATGTTCCATCGATGAAAATCTGGAGGTGGGTGGAACGGATGAATGGGAGAAAAGTCTTCAAGATGCAGCTAAAATAGTGAGGTACAACGTTGTAGATGATCAAAATAGGAATATTTAAAGTAAAGGATAAATTGAGTATATATCTAGCACCTACCTAGTATTTGAAGGCATTCACAATTTCACCGGCAACAAACATTAGGTTCTGTCAAGCAGCTGTCATCCCGCAGCACGGATATAATTCTTCCCTCCCCTCCAAACCACGTAAATTAAAAATCATCCAGGTTCCACCCATCTCGCACCCGAATCGACCCTAATTAGGGTCTTCGGAATTACGTTTGAAACATCCTCTTTAGGATCGAAATGCGAATTGGAAACATCCCTATATTACACTTAATTTCACTCTATATCTTTAGCCTAATATAGCTATATACTAAAATATATTTAATATATATATTTTGTATTAATTAATAAAGTTTTTCAAAAGCTTTCGATTAGTATAATTTATATTATAATCAAAACTAACGTTCAAATTCTGTATTAAATTGAAATGATTATATAGATTATAAAATCGTATACTATAAATATAGACTTATATAAGTATACGATTTTATAAAAACATACAATTTTATATAAGTATATAATCTTATATAAATATTCAATTTTATATAAACATTCGATTTTATATAAATATTTGATCTTATATAAATATTTTATCTTATATAAATATATACTTCTTTAATACTACATTATTAATAATATTATTTTTTTAAATTTTATAATTAATATAGATTATTAGCGTTTTATTTAAATTAAATAAAAAGTATATCAATTAAAAACTTTAATTATATTTTATAATTTAATATTAATTTTATATATTTTATAAATAATTTAAAAGTTTTATAATGATTTTAATATATTAATATAATAAAAGTATAATTATAATTTTTAAAATATTATATCGTTAACGTTATAGTATTTTAAATCCCTAATATTTTTTAAAATATTATATTGCTAATATTATAATATTTTAAACCTTAAATTTTAGTATTTTATAGTTTTATAATTAATATAAATCGCTAACATTTTATTTGAATTTAATAGAAAATATATTAATTGAAAGCTTTAATCATAATTTATAATTTAATATTAATTTTGTATATTTTATAATTAATTTAAAAATTTTATAATGATTTTAATATATTAATATAATAAAAGTATAATTATAATTTTTAAAATATTATATTGTTAACATTGTAATATTTTAAATCTTTAATATTTTTTAAAATATTATATTGCTAATATTGTAATATTTTAAACCTTAAACTTTAATATTTTATAGTTTTATAATTAATATAGATCGTTAATGTTTTATTTGAATTTAATAAAAAATATATTAATTAAAAATTTTAATCGTAATTTATAATTTGATATTAATTTTATATATCTTATAAATAATTTGAAGGTTTTATATTGATTTTAATATATTAGTATAAAATATTTAGTATATATATTTTTTAAAATATTATATTATTAATATTATAATATTTTAAAAAAAATTTAATAATTTTAATTTAATATTATATATTGAATTTTAAAAAGCTACAAATTATAATTTTAATATTTAAATATATTATATTATAAAAATAAAATTTTAAATATATTATAAAACTGATTTATAAATAATTAAAAATGAAAATAAATATAAATTTTCAAAATATTAAAATAATTATATTTAATTAAAAATTCGAGATTTTAAAAAAATAAAAATATTATTCAAATTCTAAAATTCTAAATAATAATAAAAAATTTACATATTTCTTTTAAAATTTTATTTCAAAAATATTTATATTTCATTTTATAATTTAAATATAATTATTATATTTTAAAATATATAAAATCAAAATATATAATAACTTTTTAATTATTTAATTAAATCAAAGTTTTTTTTAAATATATATAATTATTTAATTTTTATAAATATAAAAAAAATATTAATTTTTAAAAATAATATATATTAATTTATATATTCAATTTTGAAATTTAAATTTATTTTTTAAAAAACTAATAATTTATTTAAGTTTTATTATTTTTATTTAAAATTTATATTATTTAAATTTTAAAAATTAAAGTTAACGTTTTAATTTTATATTAGATTGAAATAATTATATAAATTATAAAATTGTATTAATATATATTTATATAAGTATTTTATATAAATATACAAATTTATATAAATATATAAATTTATATAAATATATAAATTTATATAAATATACAAATTTATATAAATATATAAATTTATATAAATATATAAATTTATATAAATATATAAATTTATATAAGTATATAGATTTATATAAATATATAGATTTATATAAATATATAAATTTATTATTAAATTATTTTAATAATATAATTGATATATTAATGATAAGGTAATATATTATAAAAAGTATATAGATTAATTGTAAATTGATTTATAAGTTTATATGTTTGCGGAGTGTAGGTATATTGGTTGTATATAGTTGCATTCTTAATGAATTTGTTTTATAGATTTATTGGTATTGCAATATTTATATAAGTATATAGATTTATATAAGTATACAGATTTATATAAGTATATGTGATTAAAGTAAATTCTTTTTTTGTTATATATCTAATAAGTTTATTTTTTATATTTTAGGGTTAGGGTTATTTATTTCTTATTTTTTTTTATTTATTATTTATTTATTATTAATTTAATATTTAAAATTTTAAATTTAATATTAATTATTAATTTGATATATAAAATAAAAAGCAAATACGCTATTTTATAAATATTTTAAAAAACTTTTAATAAATATAATTTTTATAATAATCGAAATTAATATAAAGATTTTATATTAAATTAAAATTATTTTATATAAATTTAGTATAAAATATATATTTTGATTTTATTTTTATTTATTCGTTTTATTAATTATTAATATTTTTAAATAATTATATTATTAATTATATTAAAATTTAAACAAAATAATTATATTATTAATTATATTAAAATTTAAATAAAATAATTATATTACTAATTATATTAAACCAAATAATTATATTATTAATTATATTAAAATTTAAATATAATAATTATATTATCAATTATATTAAACCAAATAATTATATTACCAATTACATTAAAATTTGAATAAAATAATTATATTACTAATTATATTAAAATTTAAATAAAATAATTATACTATTAATTATATTAAAATTTAAATAAAATAATTATATTGTTAATTATATTAAAATTTAAATTAAATAAATAAATAAAATAATTAATTATTTAATAATTTATAATTTATTATTTATTATATTTATAATATTATATAGAATTAATAATATACTATAATATTATAATAAATAAATTAAAAATAATATTTAAAATATAATTAAAATATAATTAAAATATAATTAAAATATATTTATAAAAATTAATAAATTATAAAAATATTAAATACTATATAATATATATATAATTATATTAATTATAAAATTTTATAAATAGTAATCAGCTTTTTTATTTAATCTTTATCTTCAAATTAAACTTTTTTTAAAAATATATTTTTAATAATTTTTAATAATTTAAATTATATTATAATATTAATATTTAATATCTCAATTACTCTATAGGTCTGCCGTAACAAATTATTATTTAAACAATTTATAATAAATATTATTATATTATTTAATCGAATTAATTAATATATTATTTTTTTTTTTTTAAAAATTTATAATTATTTCTAAATCCAATATATTTTTTTATAAAATATTTTTTAAAATATATTAATTATGTTTATATTCCTTATATTATAATTACAATTTAATAAAATCTTTTACTCTATAATTAAATTATATTATATATTTAAACTTTATAAATATTTTTAAATTTTTTTATCAAATAAATTATATTAATATATTATAATTTTAATAAATAGGCGTTTATATTAATAAAAGTAAATAAAAATGAAATATAAAATTTACATAAAAATATTTAATTTTTTGGTAAATGTTTTAAAATTTTAATTTATTATTAACGTTTTAATTATTATTAATAAACAAAAAATTAATATCAAAACTAATTTTTAATTTTTTTTTAAAATCTTTATTTTTATTATAATTTCAAGTATAATATTTAATGATATATTAATTCTTATATTTAAACTATATAATTGGTAAATTATTAAGTTATATTAAATCGATTTTATTGTATTCAAATTCAAAATTCAATATATTATAAATCCAAATTTTAATAAATCAAAATTTATTATATTTAATTACAAATTTTTGATTTAAAAGTTATTTTTAATTATCTTTTTATATTAAAACTTATTTTTTAATAATAAAATTCCAAATTATTTTATTAACAATTTTACTAAATTTATCGAATTATAATTAATTAACTCTTTAAAAAGCTAAAACAATATTTTTTAATATAATATTTATTCAAAATTATTAGTTTTTAAAATTATTTATATAATAAAATATTTTGTAAATCAATTTATTATAATTAATCTTTCAAATCTAATAAAATCTGATTTTATTATGATTGTTTTACAAAGATGGGAGAATAATAAATATAGGTTTTGGAGAGATATATTTAATATTAAAAAAAACGAAATATAAAAATTTATAAAAAGCTTTAATAAATTTAATATTAAAAAAAAATTATATTAAAAAATATGTTATAAAAAAAATTTTTATATTATATAAAATTTTTTATATTTATATAAATAATTTATTTAATATTATATTAATTAATATTAATTTTAATATTTTAACCTTTCTTATTTACTTAAATACTATTAATAATTTATAAGTTTTAATTTATACCTATTTTCAATTTGAAATTGCAACCTTATTAATATAATAATTTTAGAATTTAAATTTTGTTATCGTTAATATTGTTAAATTTATAAAACCTACTATAATCAATATTTTAAATTTCTTTACCACTAATTTTATTAAATTTTTAAATTCTTTTATAACTAATATTTTTAAATTTTTTTATTATTAATATTATTAAAATTTTAAAATTTATTATAATTAATATTTTAAATTTCTTTATTATTAATTTTATTAAAATTTTAAAATCTATTATAATTAATATTTTAAATTTCTTTATTATTAATTTTATTAAATTTTAAAATTTTTTTATATTTAGTATTTTTAAATTTCTTTATTATTAACATTATTAAATTTTTAAATTTTTTTATAATTAATTTTTTTAAATTTTTTTATTATTAATATTATTAAATTTTTAAATTTTTTTATTATTATCTTTAAATTAATATTAAAAATAATTAAATTAATATATAAAAAAAAAAAGTATATTATTTTATATAAATATAATTTTTTAACTTTAAAATATAATAAAAATTTATTAAAGATTATTAAAAACTTAATATATAATTGTTTTTAAAATATTGTAGTTTATTAAGTTTTATTATATTTTTATATAAGTATTAATAATTTATTAATTTATTATCCAAATAATTTCGGTTTATTTTTAAATAATCCTATTAAAAATAATCTTATAGTATATAATAATTTTAAAGAATAGACTCCCAATAATAATAATAAAAAATTGAAAAAGAATTTTAATAATAAAACAAAATCTTCCAATATATATCCATATAAACCATTATATTAATTTACACCTCAAAACTATAAAGATTTTTATTTTCGAAATTAAAATAAATATAGAAATTAGAAAAAAATATATATACTTATAAGAAATATTATAATACAATCTGAATTTTTATATAAATCTAATTATAAAGAAATTATATATAAAATTTAATATATTAATTTTTTATATATATATTAAAAATAATAATACAAAATTTTAAATTAATTAAATATTAAAGGCTTTTTATTAAAATATTAAAACATATATATACATTTATATTTTTATAATATTTTTAAAATTTTTAAATATTATATTTAATATTATTTAAAAAAAAATAAATAATAAATATTATTTGTTTAATATATTATTTTAAAATATATTTAAAATATTTACATCTAATACTTATAAATTTAATTTTTTTAATTTTAATAATTATATTTTTTAAATACATTTTGTAACTTTTTTATAAATTTAATATACAAAAAAATATATTTATTTATACTTTTTTTAAATATTTTAAATATTAATATTTATAAATATATTTATATTATATTATTTAATTTTATTTTTTGATTTAAAAAAGTTTATTTGTTTTGATTGATATTAAAACAAATAATTGATAATAATTTATATTTTTAAATTTAAGTTTTAATTTTATAAATAATTAAACAATTCAAACAAAAAATTGAAATTTAAGTTTTTATAGTTTTAATATTATAAACGATTAACTTTTTCAAAAAAAAATTTAAAATTTAAATTTTAATTTTATATTAATAAAATCTTAAAATTTAAAAATTTCAATTTTTTTTGTTAAATGTATAAATTTGGAATAAAAAGGTTTTTTCGATATTTTATAATATATTTCAAATATATATTATTAAATATTCATTATCAAATTTATTATTTGTATTCAAAAATCTATATTCAATATACAATTTTCGAGTAAATGAAAATAAAAAATAATCCTAAATATTTTGTGTAAATAAAAATTTTTAAATATAACGAATAAAACGGATTAAGAATAAATCTTTTAATAATAATAAATTTATAAATAAATTTTTAAATCAAAATTTATATAATAATATAATTATACTATGAAGATTAATTGAAATAAAAAAAAATAAAAAAAAAATTATTTGTATATAATATGATAATACTTTTTATATAATAAAAAATAAAATTAAATAATCTGGATTAAAGAATAAAAAAAACAAAATTAAAGTTTTTGGGTATTATTATAAATATAATATAATTTATTATTTTATAAATATATTTTATAAAAAAAAATATAATTATATAATTATTAATTTAATAAAATTATATTTTATTTTTTTTTTAACTATTAAATTATTAATAATATATAATATATTTTATTATTTAAAATTATATATCAAATAAATATAAAATAATTTATAATAAAAATCTAAATTTTGTTTAAACGTTTTTTATTTGTTTTATTATAATTTTATTTATTAATTGTAATATAATTTATATAAAATAAAAGATTTAAAAAAAATTAAAGGTAAAAAAATAAAAAAGATTTGATTATTTATTTTTTTATATATATTTTTATTATAATATTTTACTTAATATAATTGTTTTTTTATACTTAATATATTAATAATATATCAATTTTAATTTAAATACAAATCGTTTTTTAATATTTTTATTTAATATTAGTATATAATATAATATAATATAAAAAACTATTTTTTTAAATTAAAAAAATTTATAATTAAATTTAAAATATAAAATAAAAAACAATTTAAAATCTTTTTATTTATAAAAAAAATTAAAATACAAAAATTTTTTTTTTATAAATTTAATTAAAATAAATAATAATAAAAAAATCGAGTAATTTTATATAAATTAATTAAATTCAAAATTTTAAAAATTTAAAAAAAAATCCGAAAACATTAAAATAATTATATTATATAAATATTATTTAAATTTAAGGAAAAAAAAATTTAATTAAATTAAAAAATTAAAGATTTTTATATAAAATAAAATTATAACAAAAAAATGTAGATATTTTTTAGATATTTAGATTAGTATAAAGAAAGGTTTATATTATAAACCAATTAAATAATATAGCAAAAATTAAATAATTTATTTTATATTTTTTATAATTATATTATATAACGATTATATTAATTTACTAATATTTATAAAAATATTTTTTTAAAAATCTTTCAAAACTTTATTAAAAAAATATAAAAAATATTTTAATTAATAAATCAAGAAAATAAATTTTTTAAAAAAATAATTATAAAATATAATAATTTTTAAAATAAATTTTAAATTAAAAAAATATTATATTCTTTTAAAATTAATATTTAAAATTTTAAAAAAAAATTTTTTATTTATATAACAAATTTAATATTCTGAATTATTAAAAAAGTTTATTTATTAACTTTTTTGAATTGTAATATAAAAAAATAAAGTTCGAAATAAAATATATTTAAAAGTTTAGAAATATTAAAAAGATTTGATTATATTTATAAGAAATTAAAAATAACTTTTTTAAAATAAATTTATATTATTAAATAATTGATTTTTATTATTTTAAATTTGCTTTATTATTATAATCTAAAAATATAGCCAAATCTATTAAATATTACAGAAATTATAAATAAAATATTTTAAATAAAATAACTATAGAAATTTATAATTTTCATTATCAAAACTGTATGGGGTTTATTATATTATCCTTAAGGGCTTATAAATAAAATCTTTAATCAAAGTTTGTTTAATAAATTTTAATAATTATTTTATATACATTCAAAATTAATAAATAGTTTTATAGATTATCTTTATATATTACAAAATTTAAATATAAAAATTAAATTGCTTTTTCGATTTTAAAATACATTTTTTATATGGATTTAAATATTTAAAATAAATAATATAAATAAAAAAATATAAACAAAAAATATATAAAATTAAAAGAATATTAAATAAATAAATAATATTTTAAAAAAAAAATTAAATATAAAGGCTGTCTTGTAAACAAATATATTAACCAAAATGAAATTACAAAATCTTATTATTTAAAATAAAAATTAGGTTTAAAACAATTGAATTTAGTTTTAAATTTTAAATAATTATATAAAAATAATAAATTTAATAAATTTTATATTTTTAAAAAAAAGATAAAAAACAAGTATAGCTTTTTATCATACAATTTTTCACCATTTTAGTTATATTCTTTCTTATATAATCTAATAATCCTTAATCCCTCCTTTTTCCCATTTTTAATATTCCAATTATATTTTTTTTAGTATTATTAAATAATCTTTAAACCCCAACCTTCCTCCCCCCAAATTTTATTATTCTAATTATATATTATTTTTTATTATTTAATAATTCTTAATACCTTTTGTATTTTAATATTTTAGCTAAATTTTTTTTTATATTTAAAATTCTAAATAAATCCTTTTTTATATTTGAAATTCCAGGTAAATTTTTTCCCATATTTAAAATTCCAAATAAATTTTTTTTTATATTTGAAATTTTAATTATACTCCTTAATTCTATATTATTTATTATTTTATTTATATTATCTATATTATTAATTATAATATTAATATTTAAATTTAATTTTTTATTATTATTAAAATTAATTATTATTAAATTAATTATTAATTAATAATTATTAAATTATATTTTTTTTAATTTATAATCTTTATATATTTTTTTCAATTAATTTAAAATCATTAAAAATAAAAACGATTTAAATTTAGTTTCGAATTTGTATTTATTATTTTTATATATTAAAAAATTATATTTTAAATCTTTTTTATTTAATATTTAGTATTAAATTAAAACAAAATTTAATTTCTTTTAAAAACAATTATATTGTTTATAAAAAATAATAATATATTTTAAAAATAAATATAAATTAATTAAATATTTTTTTAATGTTTTGTTTTTTGAAAAAATTTTATATCCTTTTAATATTTTATTTAATTTTTAATTTAATATTAAAAAAAGTCTTTTAAAACTTTTTATTAAATCTAATAAAATTAATTATAATTTTAATATCAAAATATAAATATTATAATAATAAAAAAAAATTTTTGTAATTAATATATAAATAAAATTGTTTTCAAATTTTTTATAATAAAAAAAATATTAAATTGTAAACAAATATTATTTTAAAAATTAATTGAAAATTTATTTAATTAAATTATATTTGTTTTTAAAATATAATAAAATTATAATTAATAATTTTTTCCAAAATTTTTAAATATTTAATATTATTGTAATATATATATTAATTGAATTATAAAAAAAGTAAGGTATAAATAAATAAATAATATTATTGTTTTTTATTATATAATAATAATTAATTATTTATTAAATTTTTTATTATTTTTTATTATTTTTTTTTATATTAAATAATTATTAATTATATATATAAAATATTATATTCTATTTACAAATTATAATTAATAAAAATTTTAATAAATATAATTTTAAACAAAAATATTCAAACAAATATATATTATAATAAATTTCTAAATATTTTTTGAAAAATTTAAATTTTATTTGTAAAATATTATTAATTAAAATTATACCAGATTAAATATTAATTCATTAAAATTTAAAATAATTAAATAATTAAAAATATTTAATATTATTTTTTTTCATTATTTTTTTTCCCCTTTCTTTTTATCCATTTTTTCTCATTTTTTCTTTTTTTCGTTTTATATTTTATATAATTGCTAATTCTTAAAATAATTAGTTTAACAAAATTTTTAATATAAAGTTTAAATAATAAAAAACTAAATTCAAAAATATATTAAATAAATATATTAATTTTTTTTAAAAATTAATATATTTAATAAATATCTAAAACAAAATATTAAGATTAATATTATTTTTTATTTTTTAATTATTAAAATAATAGTTTTGTTTTTAATTAATAATATTAAAATATTATATAATAATAAATCAAATAAATCTTTAATTTAAAATAAAAATTTAGTTTATTAAAAAAATTTAAAAATTAAAAAATATAAAATTAAATAATTTTAATATTTGCAAATAATATAAATTTGATTATATTTTATAAAGATTATAAATTTTAATATAATTATTTAAATCCTAAAATATTTTTTATATAAAATTTGAAATTGTTTTTAAAATTGTTAAAAAATTAAAAATATTTTTAAAAAGTTTTTTAATTAATAATAATACAATAATTTATTTTTATATATTTTAAATAATTAAAAAATTAAAATTTTAAAATAATTAAATTTTTTTTTATTTTTTTAATTATTAAAATTTTATTAAATATTTAAATATTTAATATTTTATTTTATTAAAATATTTTTTTGAATTTTATTATATTTAAATTATTAAATAATATTAAAAATAAATTAAATATTTTAAATAAATTAAAAAACTTATAAAAAATATAAAAAATCAATAAAACAATTAAAGTTTTAAATTTTAAATTATATAAACCTTATCTAAAATCAAATAAATCAATATTTTAAATATTTATAAAATTAACAATATAATTAATTAAAAAAATAAAAAATTAATATTTTAATTATTTATAAAATTAATGATATAAATAATTTTAAAAAATTAATATTTTAATTATTTATGAGATTAATGGTGTAAATAATTTTAAAAAATTAATATCTTAATTATTTACGAGATTGGTGATATAAATAATTTTAAAAAATCAATATTTTAATTATTTATAAAATTAATGATATAAATAATTTTAGAAAATTAATATTTTAATTATTTATAAGATTGACGGTATAAATAATTTCAGAAAATTAATATTTTAATTATTTATAAGGTTGATAATATAGATAATTTAAAAAAATAGAAAATCAACATTTTAATTATTTATAAGATTAGCAATATAAATAATTTAAAAAAATAAAAAATCAATATCTTAATTATTTATAAAATTAATAATATAAATAATTTAAAAAAACAAAAAATCAATATTTTAATTATTTATAAAATTAGTAATATAAATAATTTAAAAAAACAAAAAATCAATATTTTAATTATCTACAAAATTAACAATATAAATAATTTAAAAAAACAAAAAATTAATATTTTAATTATTTACAAAATTAATAATATAAATAATTTAAAAAAACAAAAAATTAATATTTTAATTATTTATAAAATTAACAACATAAATAATTTAAAAAAACAAAAAATTAATATTTTAATTATAAATAAAATTATTATCGTTTATAATTAAAATATAAATTTTAATTAAATATTAATTTTGAAATAGTAATTAATTCAAAATTTAAAATTTTTTTAATTAAAATATTAAATATTATTAAATATTATAAATTATTATCAATTATATTTAATAAATATTATTTATTTTTTTTAAAATAAATAAATTTGAAAATCAGATTTAAAAATTATAAAAGGATTTTTTGAATAATATTTAAAAATTATATAATAAAAAAAAAATTTATAAAAATATTTTATAAAATGTTTTTATAATCCAAAATCTTTTTAAAAATATTAATATTCTTTTTAATAACAAAATTATATATAATATATAAAAATATAATTTTTAAAATAATTTTATTAAATATAAAAAAATATTAAATAATAAATTAAATATTAAAAGTTTAAAAAAAAATAAAAATTTTAAAAAACGATATATTAAATTAATTTATTAAAAAAAATTTGAAATTGTATATATAATTATAAAATATATATTTAAATAAAAAATTATATAAAAAAAAAAAGTTAAGAATCTTTATTTTAAATAATCTTATTCTTTTAAAAAATTCGAAATAAATATATAAAACAAAATTATACAATTTTTAAATATTATAATATAAAATTATATATTTTTATTATTTTTATATATTAATTTTTTATAAAAAAATTATTATTTATCTTATAATTTGAAATATTATATAATTTTAGTAGAGTTGAAATTTAATTCAAATCCCAAATATTTATTAATTTATAATATTTTTAGAATTTCATTTAAACGATTTTATATAAATAATTAATATTATTATTTAATATTTTTAGATTGATTAAAATTTCAAGTTTTTTTTAATTATATTTAAGTTTATAAAAATATACATTTCGATTATAAATATAATTAATATTATATTATTTTTATAAAAATAATAAAAAAAGAGAAACTTATAATTAACAATAAATTTGAAATAATTAAAATTAAAGATTTTAAAATCAATTAAATTAAAATACAAATTAATAACAAATTGAAAAAAATATTTAAATAATTTAAAATATAAAATAAAAAGAAAATTAATAAAATATCCAAAACTATTATTTGAAAAACGTTTTTTGAAAAGTATAATTATAAAATTAAAATAGATTTTTATTTAGATTTCAATAAAATCTTATAAAAACTTTAAAATCAAAAAAATTTGAATTCTTCTATTATAAAAATATTTTATAAAACTTTTTCCTCCAATCTACCAAAAATTTGAATTATATTAATATAAAAACGATTAATTATTTAACTTAAAAATATAATTAAATTTTAAGGTATTTTATTAAATAAAATAAATAAAAATAATAAATTAATAATAAAAAGTTTAAATATAATTTAAATAATTTTAAATAATATTTTTAGAAGAATTATAATATTTGCAAATACTTTATATTAATAAATTACAATTTTAATAGTTATAAATATTTTATAGTAATAAAGTACAACTTTAACCCCTATAAATTTTTTTTTATCATAAAAACAAAAATTTAATAATATTATTTAATTTCAAATTAATATATAAATATAAATTAGAATAAAAATTAAAAAATAATAAAATAATAAAAAAATAAAAACAAAAAATAATCCCAACCAATTAATATAAAATTTTAATATTGATTTAGTATTTAAAATAAATAATATTATAAATATTATTTAATTTATTATTATTTCTTCTTCATCTTTATTTTTTAAAAATATTAAATTATAATCTCAAAGTCAATATTCTTTAATTCCTTGCATCGTTAATCGATTAATTACATCATTGTATATTATAAATATTACAAATTTATTATAATAAATAATAATTAATATTAAGCATTTTAATTAATCTATTTAAATATATTTATTAAAATTAATTAATATACAAAAAAATATTATAAAATAAATATTAAAATTAAAATATACCTTTTATTAATAAATAAAGATCTTCTAATAATTTAAAAAAAATCAAGATTTTAATTATTTATAAAATTGGTAATATAAATAATTGAAAATCAAAAAATCAAAATTTTAATTATTTACAAAATTAACGATGTAAATAATTGAAAATCAAAAAATCAAAATCTTAATTATTTACAAAATTAATAATATAAATAATTAAAACTTTAAAAAATTAAAAAAATCAAAAAATCAAGATTTTAATTATTTATAAGATTAATAATATAAATAATTAAAACTTTAAAAAATTAAAAAAATTAAAAAATCAAGATTTTAATTATTTACAAAATTAACAATATAAATAATTAAAATCTTAAAAAATCAAAAAAATCAAAAAATTAAGATTTTAATTATTTACAAAATTAATAATATAAATAATTAAAAATCAAAAAATTAAAATTTTAATTATTTACAAAATTAATAATATAAATAATTAAAATCAAGATTTTAATTATTTACAAGATTGGTGATATAAATAATTAAAATTTTAAAAAATCAAAAAAATTAGAAAATTAAGATTTTAATTATTTACAAAATTAACAGTGTAAATAATTTAAAAAACATTTTAATTTTTAATAAAGATTTTCTTTTAATACAAAGATTAATAATATATTTTAAATTAATTATATAAATATCCTTTTATTACAATTTTATTTTTAATTTTATAATAACAACGCTTTCGTTTTTATATTAAACTTTATTTGAAAAATATAAATAAATAATAATTTTGTTACCTTATTATTAAATTATATTTTTTTTTTTAAACTTTATTTGAAAAATATAACCAAATAATAATCTTATTGTTTTTATATTAAACTTCATTCAAAAAATATAAATAAATAATAATTCTATTGTTTTATTATTAAACTATATTTTTTTTTATTAAGTTTTATTCAAAAAATACAATCAAATAATAATTTTATTATTTTTATTTTAAATATTATTCGAAGAATATAAACAAAAAATAATTCTATTACCTCGTTATAAATTTAAAAAAAATAAAGAAAATAATCATTAATACATTAAAAAAAAAATTTAAATAATTATTAAAAAAATTAAAAACTTTTTTATTTAATTTTTAAAAACTTTAAATTAATATAGATTTAAACAATTATTAATTTTATTAAATTTTTAAAATTATTCAATATTTCGATCCATTAAAAATGGTGGATTTAAATATATAAATTTTTTCAATTCTTATATATCAAATTATAAATTTAAAAAAAATGAAAAAATTAATTATTAATAAAATTAGATTCAATTTATTAATTCATTTATTTAAAAAAAGATTAAAATTAATCCTTAAAAACTTTAAAATTGAATTCGATTTACCAATTTATCCATTTAAAAAAGGATTAAGATTAATCCTCGAAAACTTCGAAATTGGATTTGATTTACTAATTTATTTATTTAAAAAAAAATCAAAATTAGTAATATTTAATAGCATAAAGGTTTATTAATAAAATATAAAAATAAATTATCAAAATTAAAAAGATATTAATTGAAATTAAAAAAAATGTATCAAAAAAAGGTTTAAAATAATTAAGAAAATATTAATCAAGATTAAAAAAATAATTCTATTGCTTTACCATAAATTTAAAAAAATATTAATCAAAATTGAAAAAAATGCATTAGAAAAAAGTCTAAAACAATTAAAAGAATATTAATCAAAATTAAAAAAAATATATTGAAAAAAAGTCTAAAACAATTAAAAAAATATTAATCAAGATTAAAAAAATAATCCTGTTGTTTTATCATATTCTCTTAATTATTTTAATTTTTTTTCTAATAAAAAAATATTAATCAAAATTAAAAAAAATACATTAAAAAAAGGATTAAAAGAATTAAAAAGATATTAATTAAGGTTGAAAAAAATATATTAAAAAAAAGCTTAAAATTATTAAAAAAATATTAATCAAAATTAATAAAATAATTTTATTGTTTTGTTATATCCTTTTAATTATTTTAGTTTTTTTTTTAATATATTCCTTTCAATTTTAACCAATATCCTTTTATTAAAAAAAAAACTAAAATAATTAAAAAAATATTAATCGAAATTAATAATTTTATTATTTTACTATAAATCCAAAAGGATATTAATTAAAATTAAAAAAATATTAAAACTTTGTTATAAATCTAAAAGAATATTAATTAAAATTAAAAAGATATTAATTGAAATTAAAAAAATATAAAAACTTTATTATAAATTTAAAAAAATATTAGTTAAAATTAAAAAAATATAAAAACTTTGTTATAAATCCAAAAAAATATTAATTAAAATTAAAAAAATATTGATTAAAAATTTTGATATTAAAATTTTATTATAAATATATAATAATTTTATTATCTTATTATAAATCCAAAGAAAATAAAAAAAGCAATTATTAATATATTAAAAAAATTAAAAACTTTTTTAAACTAAATAATACTAACATTATTCCAACCTAAAACTATTTATTAATTTTAATTTTTATATAACAATAAATTATATAAATTTGTTATATAATTTAATTATAATTTTAATATTAATATTATATAAAATTATTTAAATATAATAAAAATTAATAATTATATATTATATTTTAAATATAATAATTATATTAATAAAAAAACGAATATAATAATAAAAGATTAATAATAAATAAAGTTTAGTTCGATATAATTTATTAACGTTATATTGTATAGTTTATTAGATATTTAATTTAATAATAATAAAGCTATTTCCAAAAAAAAAAGAAAGAAAGAAAAAGAAAATAAAACCCTTTTTTTTTTTCTTTTTTTTTTATTCCCAAAATTTTTTAATAACTATGATTTTAATTAATAAAAATATTATAGTATTAAAAAGTTTATAATTGATTAAATAAATATTTTAATTTTAATTAATTTTATATTTTAAAATATAGATTTTAAAGATAATAATAAAGCTTTTATTTAATATTAATCCTTAATATAATATATTAAATCAAATCTAAATAAATTAAATTATAAATATTTATTGTAATAAATTATAAAAATAATAACTATATATATATATATATATTATGTTTTTAATTAATTATATATTATTAAAAGATTTTAATTAAAAAATATTTTATTATATATTATTTAATATTATATTAAATTATATTAACTTATACTATTTTGTAGGTTATTAATATTATATAATTTGTATAATTTGTATAATATAATTCTATATAATTCATATAATCCATTTTCCAATATTAGCAATTTTCTAAAAAGGTTAAAAAAATTATATAAATTATTAATTAACTTTTTTTATCATATCTAAATATATTCTAATATACTTTTATATATTATTATTCTATTTTATCCTTTCATTATTATTAAAAATAATATAATTATATTAATAAAACTTAAAGTTAAAATAAAATTTGAGATTGATAATATATAAAATCGAAATATAGGGAAATAAATATATATAAGATTTAAAATATAAAAAATAATAAAATTAATTGTAAAAAATGATTTGTTTGAAAAAAATAATTTATTTAAAACTAATAAATTATTTTTATATGAAACTAATAAATCATATTTTTCTAAAATATACTCTTTTTTTATATAAAAAATTGAAATATTATCTTCTCATAAAACTAATATATTTTTTTGTTACATATAATCAACTAAAATATATTTTTTTTGTATATAAAAATCTAAATTTGAAATTAATAAATTTTGAAAAACTAAAATTGATATATTTAAAATTAATAGATTTTGAAGAATTGGAATTAAAATTGATATATTTGAAATTAATATATCTTAAAGAATTAAAATTGGAATTAATAAATCTTATTGTTTTTTTCAAAATTATTTAATATATAATTTTGTTTAACATACATTTATAATTTATAAAATTTAAACTTTATATATCGATTTAATAATATCTCTTTTATTTCAATATCAATTTAAAATTAATATTCTGTATTTTGTATAAAAAGCCAAATAAAAAATAATATAAATGTTTTCGTTTTTTTTAATATATAATTTATAAAATCTAAATTTATTACAAAATTCTATTAAAAAATTGATATTAATATATTAAAAATCTTTTAAAATAAAATATTAATACGATTTAATATCTTTTATTTATATTTCTTTATTAAATATATAGTTTTTTTTATAAATATTTAATTTATATTAAATATAATCTCAAATATTTGAAAAAATTATTATATTAAAAAATTAAAAATATAAAGAAAAAAAATATATTATATATTTGATTAGATTGTTTTGAAAAAAAGAAAAAAAGCTTGGATTTATCAAAAAAATAAAACTATAGTTAAAAAAATATATATTTGAATAAATTGTTTTAAATAATAAATTTAAGAAAAGAAAAGGGGTATATAAATCTTAAAAGCAAATATATTATAATATAAAGATTTGCAATTGATATATTCAAAAAAGAAGGGGGGGTGATATATTATATATTCAAATAAATTGTTTTAAATAATAATTTTGAAAAAGAGTAAGATAATATAAATAATATATAAAAACAAATATTTTAATATCTTAATATAAAAGTTTATACTTCTTTACAATATAAAATTAATCTTAATATAAAATGTTAAATTTTATTAATCCAAATTAATATAAAATATTTAGTTTTATTAATCTAAGCTTTTAATTTATAAATTTATTAATTAATATTAAAATAAATTATAAAAATAATAATTATATATATATATATATATATATTTTTAAATTTTAATTAATTATATATTATTAAAAGATTTCAACTACAAAATAATCCATTATATACCTCCTAATATTGTATTAAATTATACTAATTTATAAACTAATATTATATAGCTTGTACGATTTATATAATATAATTCTGTATAATTTATATAATCCATTTTCTAATAAAAATATAATTTTTAAAAAAAGAAATTATTAAAAAAAAAGTATTAATTTTTTTATATTTTTTATATTCTCCTAATTCAAAAAATATAATTATTTTTTAAAAATCTTAATATTTAAATTAAATAAAATTATTTGAATTTTTTAAAAATTAATAAATATTTTATAAATTAATTATAAATAAATTAAATCTTTAATATTTTTAAAAATTATTTTTTAATAATATAAAAGAATAATATACTTAATAATATAAAATATTTAAATAATTATATAAAACTTTATAGCTTTTTTAAATATATTATATATTATATATTTTAAAATAAAAATTATTTTAATATTTTACATTACCAATACTATAAAATTTTAAAATAGAAATTGTTTTAATATTCTATATCGCCAATATTGTAAAATTTTAAAATAAAGTTAACAACATAAAATTTTAAAATGAAAATTACTTCAAAATTCTATATCGCCAACGCCATAAAATTTTAAAATGAAAATCATTTCAATATTCTATATTACCAACACCATAGAATTTTAAAATAGAAATCATTTCAAAATTCTATACCACCAACATTATAAAATTTTAAAATAAAATTAACAATATAAAATTTTAAAATGAAAATCATTTTAATATTTTATATCGCCAACACCATAAAATTTTAAAATAAAAATCATTTTAATATTTTACACTATTAATGTTATAAAATTTTAAAATGGAAATTATTTCAAAATTCTACATTGCTAATACTATAGAATTTTAAAATAAAAATTATTTTAAAATTCTACACCACCAATACCATAAAATTTTAAAATAAAAATTACTTTAAAATTCTATATCGTCAATATTATAAAATTTTAATATAAAAATTATTTTAATATTCTATATTACCAACATTATAAAATTTTAAAATAAAAATTATTTCAAAATTTTATATTGTTAATATTATAAAATTTTAAAATAAAATTAACAATATAAAATTTTAAAATAAAAATCATTTTAATATTTTATATCACCAATATTATAAAATTTTAAAATAAAAATTATTTTAATATTTTATATTATTAACAATCTAAAATTTACAAATAATATTATTTATATTTATTTTCATTTTATTTTATTTTTATTTTTTATTATCTTACATTATCCTTTTATTGTTTATTAATATTTAATTTTTTTTTTTAAATATTTTTTTTTAAATACTTTTTTATTAATTTTTTTAATATTGAATTTTATTTTAGTTTTATTTTTTAATTTTATTTAAAATATTTATTAATATTTATTTTTTTTTTTTATATATTATTTATATTTTCAATATTAAATTTCATTTTAATTTTATTTTTTAATTTTTTATTAAGTATTTATTTTTTATTTAATTTTTTTATAATTTATTTATTTTTTTTAATTTTATATATATAAAAATTATTTACAAAATTTATAATTTATTATTTTATTTTTTTATTATATATAATTTTAAAATTTTCAATTTGATATAATTTTTATAATATAATTTTATTTTTAATATTTTCGAATTTATATATTATATAATATATTATAAATACAAAATCTTTTTTATTAAAATATTCTTTAATAATATTATATAAATTATAAATTTTAAATATATCTTTACTAAATAAAAAAATAATATTATATAATAAATAAAAATCAAAAAAATATTTTTTAATAAAATAAAAAACAAATTTTTTTTGAGGATTAATAATTGTTTTTAAATATTAATTAATATTTTGAAATAATTAAAAGATAATTTTAATCTTTAATTTTATATATATTTATTGCAAAACAATTTTTATTAAATAAATTATTTACAATAATTATTAATTGATTTTTAATAATAATTTTTTTATTATAAGCTATTATATTAATTTTTGTTTTTAATTATTAAATATTTTCTTTATAATATTTTATAATATTATTTATTAATATTAATATTATTTTTTAATAATAAAAAATAAAGTTAAAATAAAAATATTAATATTATTTGATTATTAAATTAAATCTAAATATTATAAGGAAATTTTTAATAATTAATATTATTAATATTATCAAAATTTAAAATAAAATTTTGAATAAAAAAATAATATTAATTTTAATAAAATTTCATTTATTATAATTAAAATTATTTTTTAATAATTAATATATTTAAAATTAAATTTAGATTTTAATTATTAAAAACTTTTAATTCAGATATCAATTTTTAACCCCTAACCCAGATTTTAACCCTTAACCCAAATGCTAATTTTTAACCTTTAATTCAGATTTCAATTTTTAACTTTAATACTAACCCTTAACCTTTAACCCAGACTTTAACCCTTAACTCAGATATTAGTTTTTAACCCCTAATCCAGATTTTAATTTTTAACCTTAATACTAACTTTTAATTCAAATACTAGTTTTTAATTCAGATTTCAATTTATTTTTGATATTAACCCTCAATTTTTTTAAATAATTATAATTCTTAATAAGTTTTGGAAAGTTTTTTTCAAAAAATCAAAATATTAAGATTATTTATAAAATTAAAAAAATGAAATTATAAATCAATATATTTTAAAATATAATTTTTATATTTTATAATATAAAATTAGAATATTTTGTTATTTAAATTGTATTGTTTATTTAATTTTATTTAATTGAGATTTAAATCTATAAAATATTTTTAATTGAATTATTAAAATTTGTTTTTTTATAATATTTAACTTGATTATTTTATTTTGTTTATAAGGTCAAAAATTTGTATATTTATTTTTTCGATTTTTAATAAAAAATTTAAATAAAGATTTATAAATATATATAATTAATTGATTTATTTGAATATAAATTTTATTAATAATTTGTAAAATTTTTATATTTTTTATTTTTTTATTTATAATTTTATATTTTGTTTTTAATATATTAGAAATTATATTTAAAAAAAGTTAATATATACAAATGCCTAAAATATTAAAAAAAAAAAAAATGTTTAATTAATTTATAAAAATAATAATATTATATTATATAAAATAATAAAAAATTAAAATATAATTATATTTTTATTTAATAAATTAAAAACTAAATTTTTTAAATTATATTCCAAATTATTTTATTTTTCAAAATAATTTAATAATCTTAAATTTTATTAATAAAATCGAATTTAATTATTATAATTATATTTAATTATTTTTAATAAACTTACAAAATTTAAAAAAAAATTGTTAAAAAAAAGATTGAAAAATATTTGTATTTTAAATAATATTAATAGATTTTTATAAATAATATAATAAAATTAATTTATACAATTATTATAATAATCTTAATATATTTGAATATTTAAAAGATATAATTACTTTATAAATTTAATAATTTTATTAAAATCTAAAGATAAAAATTTATTTAATAATATAAAATTTAAATATATATATATTATAATTTTTATAATAAAATTTTTTAAATAATTAATTATTAAAAAATAATATCTTAAAAATAATAAAGTTATTGGATTTATAAATTAATTTATAAATTAATTTGTAAATATATAAAATTAAAAATATTTATAAAAATATTTGTTTTCTGTTTTGTTAATATTAATATAAAAATTAAAATTATTAATTAAACAAATTTAATTATTATTATTTAAATAATTATTTATTTATAATTCAAAAGTTTTATTTATTACTTTTATATTATTTTTAATTATATATATATTATTTTATTTAATAAATTAATAATTATAAATAAAAATAATAAAACAAAATTAAATTATATATATATTTATATTTAATAAAATTTATTAAAACTTTTTTTATTTTTTTTTAATTAAAACAAACTTTATTTATTTAAATTAAAACAAATTATTTAAATAATTTATAAATTTTATAATTAATATTTTCAAAATATTTTTAAAAACTTTAAAAAATATAAAATATTAACTAAAAACAAAATTATTAAAAAAATTTATAAAATAATTAAAAATAAAATTTTTAAAATAATTTATAAAATAATTATTATTAAAATTTTCAAAATAATTTATAAAACAATTATTATCAAAATTTTTAAAAAAATTTGCAAAACAATTATTATTAAAACCTTCAAAATAATTAATAAAATAATTAAAAATAAAATTATTAAAAAAATTAATAAAACAATTAAAAACAAAATTTTTAAAAAAATTTATAAAATAATTATTAATAAAACTTTTAAAACAATTTATAAAATAATTATTATTAAAACTTTTAAAATAATTTATAAAATAATTATTATTAAAATTTTTAAAAAAATTAACAAAACGATTATTAATAAAATTTATAAAACAATTTGTTAAATATTATATAATATTTAAAAATTAAATTTTGAAAATTTTAATTTTAAAATATATATTAAATATAATTTTTATTATTAAAAAAGATAATTAAAATAGATATATTAATAAATAATATAATATATATAATTTAAAAAATAATTTTAAACTTTAAATTATAAATAAAATTAATATAATTATTATATTAAAATTCAATTGCTAATTATTAATAAATAAATAATTCAATTTTTTAAATAATTTTATAAAAAAATTATAATATAAAATATTATATAAAAATTTTATAATAAATTGATATATTAATATTATTTAATCTTTTATTAAAAATAATATTACCAAATTTATAATTCAAAAACAAATTATTATATATAAAAAAATTAAAAAAGCAAATATATTTATTATTTTTTTTATTATATAAACTTTTTAATAAAAATCTTTACTTAATTTTATAATTATCAAATATAATTTTATTTTTAAATATTATATATTAAAAAATTATATATAAATTTTTATAAAAACAAAAAAAATAATAATAAAGTAAGGACTTTTTTAAATAATAAAAATTAAATTAAATAAAATAATTATATTTAAAGATTATAATAAAAAATTAATAAAAAATTTTTTAACAATTATTTCGAAATTTAAATCCTTAATTATATTAATAAACAAAATTAAGATTTAATAAATATATAATACAATAATATATAAAATCAAAAAATTTAATAATTAATAAAAAATTATTTTTATTAATTATATTATTAAAATTTTAAAATAAAAATTTATTTTATAAAAAATTAATAATAAATTAAATAATTATAAAAATAAAGATTTGAAATTATTAATTATAAATATATTTTAAAATAAAAAATAAATTAATAAATTTTCAAGCATCAAATATAAAATTGTTACTACCAATATTGATATTAAAAAAAAAAGAAAATAAAAAATAAAAAAAAAAAAAAAAAATAAAAATGAAAAAAGAAAAAAAATAAAGGAAAAAAATAAGGATGTAAATAAGAATAAAAATAAAAAAAAAGAAAAAATAAAGAAAAAAAAAGAAAAAAAAAATAAAAATAAAAAAAAAAAAAAAATAAAGAAAAAAAATAAAAAAAAAAAAAAAAA